>VZSF01009524.1:66920-151409 GCA_013398295.1 Chionis minor | reverse complement strand
GGGGGGGGGAGAAATTTGTTGGGTTTTTCTTTTGTATGCTTTTAGTGGCGCTCACTAAAGGTCATTTTTGTAACCCAAAACATCCTGTACTTCGGATCAGAGTAGCACATTTATTTTAGGAAGCCGCAGTGGTAAATTCATTGCTTTAGGGTGGGGTGATCCATGCCCCCACAGGTCCCTGCTGTCCCCAATCTAGCCATGGGACATCAACCCTGACAGACTCAGTGCCTGAGAGCCGCGGAGGCCCCCAGGGATGCCACCCCCCAAACAGGGTGCCAAGAGGTCTTTGGGATCTGTCCCCACGTTGATCCCAGATCAGGGGCAGACTGAATGCTGAGAACTTGAGCCTCAGGATCTGGTGCCTCTGGCCATCTATAGCGTTTCCCTGAAGAAGCCATTTCCCAGCAGTTTGCGTTGGGGGCACAGGCAGAGACACACAGGTCAGACCCAATCTGGGACACGTTGCTATTTCCAGGAGGAGATGGAAAAAAGGAAATGCTGCTGCTCTTCCAGAGCCCACCAACAGCCCGACACAGAGCTGCTGGGGCCCAGCAGGCACACTCAGGGCTAGCCCCTTCTGCTCTAATTTTGTTTTAATGGATGTGTGGGGATATTTCGCACAGAAGCTGCACCTTTTTTTTTTTTTTTTTTTACAAGAAATGTAATGGTATGGTAATGCCCGGTAATTTTCCTGAATGCTTCTATAAGAGCAGGTCTCATCTCTAACAGGGAACAAGGGAGAAAGCATGACCCGGAGATACAGCCCTCTTGTGAAATACAACAGTCTTAGTGCTTGAAGAAGTTTTGGGGTTTTTTTGGTCAGTCCATTAACAAGAGTGTGAAATAAATACTAGACTAGACATTACTTTAATTGTTAATGGATTGATTTTCAAAGGCTGAAGGAAGGACAGCAGTAAATCAGTGCAAGAGCCCAGCTGGACAGCCCAGGAGTCTATGGGAAAAGAGTGTTTGCAAATTCAGCTCTTCTCCTCTCTGCTGGCTCCCACCCCAAAAAATGCACTTAGCCCTTCACATACTTATTTTATGTCAATTCAGTGCAGCAAATACAGCATGTTCCCTTATTTGTCTTGTTGCAGTGCTTGTTTTGACTCGACACAGCCTAGTGTTTTGGAATGACCGCCGTACGAGGGGATCAGAATTGCCACCTTGAGCTACTGACAGCCAAGATGTTTTGTGTCTGGGACAAAAACTTTTCCAAAAATTCTCATCCTCCATCCATCTAGCATCTTCACACTGTTCAGCACTGTCCTCTTGCACAGGAAGAAGCCCAGGCTCTTCATGCTGCAACTTCATTCCCTATCCTGACTTCACCCCAATCCCAATTCAGCCAGGAAGAGATTTGTCCTTGCAGAACATCTCGTGTTAACCTACCTTCTGCTCTTCTCAGGATCCCTGGAAAGAGAGGAGGACAGACAGTCATGTCAAGAGCAGAAGACTTGCCAGATTGCTTCTTCATCAGAAGCCTTCACCCTGTCCATTGGGCTCTACGGACCAAGACTGAGATGGAAGACCACCAAGATTCCATCTGCGTGACCCAAAAGGACTTCTCCCAGCCTATTTCTTGGCAAAAGATATCACCTCTTCTGCTTGAAGGTTTCTATGCAGACAGCAAGGTAACAAAAGCCAAAATAGAACAAGCCAAAAATACAACCCTTCTTCCAGGCGATGATTGCCCAGAAAGCACGCATGAAGGCAGCAGATGACATGCTATGAATAGATGCTGGATTTACAAGAAAGTTTCCAGAGCATCAACAGGCAAGTCAAACACAGTCATGGTGCAAATACCATTCCCCCCCCACCTCATTTTTCATTGAAAGTCTGCAAAATAAGATTCAAACCAAAAGTATACAAAAGTTTAATTGGCTAAATAATTAGAACATCCATAAAAAAATCTGTCTGAAAGTGAGCTTTATGCTTATTTGGGGGTTTTCTTCCAAATTTTCAGGAGCTCATAATATTCTCTGATTGGTTAATGGCTGTATCTTTGCAGAGGCAGGACCCTGGGCTTTCCCTACGTACCTAGAGCAGATCTCCGAATTCCTGGACCATCAGTACAGTCCTTTCAGTTGTGGATGAACAAACCTTATCTATTTCAAGTCAATCTAGTTCAAGTGCCAATAATCACATCCACAACTGTTTCAACCAGGTTAACTTTACAGACACTGCTCCTAGAAGTGGAGAATTTTTGCTGCTTTTGCAGAAAACAGCCCACAGCCACCTTCATTTTAAAACAGCAACAACCCGCAGGTGGGGTTTTTTTTCCCCCCTTTTCTTTCAAGAGGTGAAGGCATGCAAGAGCTGTTTTGCCACCTTTAGCACCATTTGCCAATCTGTTTAATCAAGGCCATCGTGAGCAGAGAATTAATTTTGCAAGATGTGAAATCATTTCTCACACAAGGAACAAGCGCCTGGGCTGGAGAGGAGAGGGAAGAAGGCTGGGGGGGTGATGTGGAGTGTGCTAGAGAGGCTGGAAAGCAAAGGTTCAGAAATGCAGCCATCACTCCTGGGATGATGGGCACCTGCCAACCACTTGCCAAAGGCTAATTAGCTAAATCTGCACCCCAGCCACTGATGGTGGGTAAAATTACTTCTTTGGGCATTAGTGATCACAAATTCAGCAACTGAGAACAGGCACACACAGGGAGACACACAGCCTCATTTCTCTCACCACCGTCTACACCACAAACACTGGAATGGTTAATCCATGGAGGGTGGTTAACACACAGACCCTCCACCCATCAAAACTGGTGGTGCTGGCGGTGCATTACCATTGGTGAACCCATTCATTTCAAGTGCCTTTGACCTGGGCTCAGGCTGTTTGGTAGGATGAGAAACAGTTGGAACGAGCAGGTAGATTTGTTCTTTTTATGCCACAAAAAAAAAGGCACAAAAGGTCTTGTTTTCCTGATCAACTGTTCATGCTTTTCAGTCATCAGCTGCTGGCTGCTCAAAACCCCCCAGCTTCACCCCTCCGGTTCCCCATTTCACCCTCTTCAACCTTGGCCTTGCAAGTGCTTCCCTGAGCTCTCCACTCACTCTCTCCCAGCTTTCTGGTTTTGTGAAGCCTATGTACAAGTCAAGGAAAGCCAGGAGTGGCTCCGGCTAGCTGTGACCTGCCCAAGGCTACCATTACCAGCAAGCACTGGGAGATCCTTGAGCATGACTCCCTCCTTTCACTGGGTCAGTGCTGAGCGGGCAGAGCAGTACCAGCGGGCACTGCATCTTCCAATAGAGCATTAAACACTAGAACAGGGGCAGGAGGACAAACTGCACTATAGCTAGAGAAGTTAGAGCAAGAGTCCTTTTCCAGAGCTGGAAAACAGACATGGAAAATTATGTCTGGGATGGTCAAGCTATGGAAGAGCACAGGGAAGTCACTGCTTAGCCCTGCACCGGCTCCAGAAGAGCAGGAGATGTTTGGTTCAGTATATGAACACTGACTGCTTTACATAATATCACAGCTCTGTGGCAAACAACTAGAGCATCAGAGAAGCTGGCAGGAAGTAATGAACGAAAAGTCATAGCAAAATTGGAAAAAAAAGTCTCTTGAGCCCCAAATCCCACTTCCCCGGAGTCGCCTGTACAAGAGGGTTCGGCAGTGCTTCACAGAGATGGTGGTGACAAATTCTGTTCCTTGTGTGATGTTATAAATCACATAACACAAGGCAAGAGAGATTCCAGAAGTGGATTATCTGGCCTCCATCACCAACAGACTTGTTCAAAGAATAAGAAATTACATCTATTAAGAAGGGGGACATTGGCTTCTTCAATATTTGCAATAATACATATTCATTGTAGTTTCTGCACTTGCTCCATCAGACTCTCTTTAGAGACGGCAGAAATCTCTGCAGAACCTCTTTTGCAATGCCAGGCAGCAGAACAAAGGAAGAAAAACAGAATAACTGTTCACAAGCAGCAAACAGGGACCTGGGAACAAACACACAATAGGAAAAAGCTTCCTGCTGACTTCAGCTTGCGTCAGGACACTACTCAAAACCCAGACCCACCGAGGGAAACGGGGTCAGCAGGATGTCACGGGCCATGTCCCCACCACTTTCAAAGTCCCTCCCTGATCACTGAACTTCTCAGGGACAGCACATGTGAGACAAGATCTCAGGATGCACATGGCAAGGTGATGGTGAGAGTCTGGTCCAGATCACAGGTGACTGATGCCACCTGGTACATCCCATCTACTTTTGGACCTAGCCATAAATATAAGCCCAGACGCTTGCACACAGCCTTTAGCTCAAGCCAGCAGAGAAAGGCAGCCGAGCTCATCCATCCCCACGGCCCTGAAAGGCAGCTCCACCTGCCTGGTCTCAATGCTTGCTGGGCCAGAGCCATGGGGTCAACCCCTGATCCCTCTGTACCCTGCAAACTCAACTCTGCTGCTGGCTGGGTACCTCCCTGCCCATTCCCGAGGCTGCAAGCAAGGAACCAATCCATAGGAACAGGCAGATTATACAATAAAACAATTTCATGCAAGAGACAGCTGATCCCCAGTGGCACCTACCTAACAGAGCTGGAGTCAATTGATTCCTCTTTCTAACATAGCAGAACAACGAAACAAGTATAATTTATGCCCATTTCAAGCATAAATACAAAGGAAATCTCTGCACTTCTATCCATTTTTTTTTTAATTCCATTTGCTCTCCAGCTCCTAAACCCATGGAGTTACCATGCCAAGAAATACATCAGCTCCTTCTATATTTTCCTGGGACCATGCAATGGGAGCAGAAAGAGCCATTTCACTCCCAGAACATGAGCATGATCTCACCGGAGTTGCTTCACTCCTATTCCAGTCTCTCCCATATTTCCGTGCTTTGCTTATACCCTTTGGTCACATCCAAAGGACAACAGCCACCAACATCAGAGATCCCACACCCCTTTGAGCCACAAGGGCCCATGGAAAGGAGAATAAGCAGATCCACCTAATGCCAGCAGCTAGCTGCATTTTGAAGAACACCATGCGCAGTGGCAAGCCTGACCCTCGCCGGTTACAAACAATTAAGAGTGGATACTGCTTTCACCAAAAATTCATTTAGAGCAAAATCCCTCAAGCTCTAACAGGAAAAAGAAAGTACACTGTGCTACCCACTCCACTGATATTTTATTGTTTGCCATCATTATTTGCAATTTTCCAGGGACTGATCATTTCAGGTGATTGCAGATGAGGCCATTAACACTCTTCTCTGCAACATTAGATTCTTTTTTAAGTCTTATTCCCCTTTGCATCTCAAACCCATCGACCTTCAAGTGAGCAAATCCCTCCACTCTTACAAGACAGAATCCCTCTTCCCCCCTGTTATCCCCTCACACAGGACACCTTTTTTTTCCCCCCCACCATTCTGGGAATAGGCACCCATTCCCAGTATCCATTGCTCCCTATTTGAGGGTCCCTGCAGCCCAGATGCTGGGAGAGGAAGGGTCTCTGATTTAGGGAAAGGAAACAACAGTTGTCGATTTACACAGGTACTTAGTAAGAAACAGAAGCTCATGCTGAATTCAGAACCTCCAAGCTCCATCCCAGCACTTTAACTTCTTATCCCCTAGGGAGGAAAACACCTCTGTGCTCAGATGGCGATTTTCACAGAAGTCCTTCAAAGTAAGGATATGCTTGTCACCTCTGTACTGCAGTCATTTTACATAGCAAACAGCTTTGAGAGCAACAAATTCACTGCAAAAAAGTCTAGCACCAAGACAGTCAGCATCCATTCGCTGTTTGCTTCCCTCTAAGCTTGCTTTCCCCAAAGAGGTGTCACTCAAGATCTTTCTGTTATTGGGATCAATAACAGCTGATCCCTGATAACTTGCTTTTGGGCAATTTCTTTTCAGTTTTAACCCACCTAAATGCAGCCTCAGAAGCCTTCTCTTGCTTTATTTTCTACCAAGAAGAAACAATAGTTGCTTACTGAAAGTTTCAAGCAACTGTAGAGGGAAATATATTCCATCAGTTTTTCAAAGGCTTGAATATCTGCCTTGAAAAGACTCCAGTCTTTAACTAACCTAAAACTAGGAAGAACCATCAGCTAGGTAGAGGATATGTATGTAAATAATATGCAACAAGCAGCAATATGCAATGTTTCCTCACATATGTTATTTATGTGGCTGTCACGCTCACTCTGAAGATGTCATGCAAAGAGCCATGCCAGAAGTACCATACACACACTTCAGCTCCCCATAATTTTATGTGGGATTGAGAGTCAACGGCCCTGCTGGGATAAGTTGGTTCCAGCAAAGCTGTGCTGCTTCACAGGAGCCAAAAACAAGGGCCTGAAGGTTTGACAGAAGAGGAGAACATTTCTAAATTTGCATTGCAGAGACACTGGTGACTGCACCCAGCCATGCCTGCCCACAGGACTGGCAGCATACACACATGGAATGTGCAGAGGTACACTGGTGACCATGAGAGGGACTATCCAGCATCCTGGGCTGCTCAACTGTCTCTCCCAGCTCAGGAAATTGTACCATTCCCCTACAAAAATAATATTTAACCTCCATCAAAAGCCTCTCCCATCTTGCTCCAAGCCAAAGCCTTACCTAGAAGCTGATCAATCCCACCAGGACTGGTCTCCTTCCACACATCCCTCACCCTCCACATGCCCAAACCTTCTTCCCCAGGCCCACACAGCCCTTTTATCCCTCGCCCACCCAACCTGCATCACCTGTGCTCATCACAGGGTGAAATCACATAACCGGGGGCTGCTCCTCTCCATGGGATCTTCCAGCCTCAACACAGCTCATTGCACAATAGTGCAGCAGCAGCTTGGGAGCTGTGAGAGGTTTTTACGCCTGGTTTAGCAAAACCACCCATGATGGGACTGAGCGTGTGTGATTGAGCCAGGCTTTTTGGATGTGGAAAATTGTGTGAAAAGTCCCTGAGAAACACATATCCTACTACAATTTTATCTCCTGAATGTGAAAAATTGCGTGAAAGGTCATTAAGCCTACCACAATTTTCACTACTGAGCTCTCAGAAACACAAAAGGCACAGATTTGGGGCTGTTACTTAAGCATTTTTCTAACCAGGAGGCATAAAGCTCCTTAGAGGTCCCCTGGTGATGGGGCAGCACAGCATTGCTGTGGCCAGTTTACGCTGCGGTTGACTCAAGAGCTGGGTTGAGGAGTAAATCAGAGCTGGGCACAGCCATGGAGCTGGGAAATCACGGGTGGCATGGGAACACCTTACTTCTGGCACTAATGAGCACAGCTGTAGTTCTTTGTGCAGACGTCTAACACCGGGCTCCCAGGAATTCCTGCAGAGTTGGACACTTTAGAGTGTATGTAGGGACCCAGCTCCCCAGTCAAAGGGAACTGGGAACCCCAGTTGAACCCACTCCAGTTTCGTGGGCAGCCTGTGCGGGGTGAGGAACTGCAGGACCGAGGGGATGCCACCGCTGAGCACGAACAAGACCAGACACACTGACAAAGGTGGTTAACTCCTGACTTAGGGGTCTGAGAGAAGCGGCTGTGCAGAAGGGAGAAGGGCTGCAGGGTCCCTGTCTGCGCTCTCGGGTGATTTCTTTGACAGAGGAGCTGGGGTGAGGGGCAGCTCTGTCCCCATTGAATCTGTGCATAAGTGTGCAGAGCTGCAGGTTAGCGCTGGAGGAGGGACCAGAGGCAGCAGGAGGGATGAGAACAGTGCTCCAGCAATGTTCCTGGCAGTGGGAAGGGATGGACGAGCCCCTGGCATTGCACCCAGCCCTCCAGCATCAGCCAGCGTCAGTGCTGTCCCCTGCTTCCCCTTGGCTCAGCCCAAGGAGCAGGAAGCAGTTGAGGAAGATGCCGGAGGTGTCGAAGATGTGCCTAGGCAGAGCGAAGCAGCCTTAGAAAGCAGTCGTATCAGATGCTTCTCAGAGGTGAAGAGACTGAGACCTTCGCGAAGAGTGACCCACTGCAGAAATGGTCAGATGGCTCACTAGCCATCGCAACATCTCAGAAGGTCCGCAAGGTACAGCTGCACTTTGGCACCTCGTACTCTCCTTCAGACACAGGGAGATGCTCCTGCCAGGCCTGTCCCCAGCTCAGTCCCAGTTTCTGAACCTCTCATTACTTCCCCTAAATTGCCCTCAAGACCATTTTGCTTCATATCTCCTGCTTTTTCCAGACTTGCCCCTCCATCATCTTCGCTGAGGCAGTGTCAGGTTGAGTCCGTCTCCCAGAGCAGCGTGAGCTCAGTGCTGGAGGCAGGATCTGCCAGCTACACTAATCACAGAAACAAGGATTGACTTCTTCACCGTGCTTCTCCTGCAGAAACCCAGACAGTGCTGCAAACTCTGTAAACTCATTTATGAGATGGATGGAGGGGGAGAGATACCAGGAGCCTGGGGCTAAAATGCAGGAGGTGAGAGTAAAGGAGCATCCCAGAGAGGTAAAAATGTCTCAGCCTTTCAAAGTGCTGTTGCCATGCCAAAGGAGCTGCAGTCATGAGAGCTCTCCAAACCAAGGACATCATCGTCTGAAAGCAACGTCCCCACCAGTGAGCTGGCCGGGTGAAGCCACCCACCTCTGGTGGTTTCCCCACCCATCCCCTCACCAGCGCCAGCACAGCCATGAGGACCCTCAGTCCCCTTCCCATTTATCACATCCCCTGCTCAGTTCACATCGCAACCTCTCAAGGCATTTTTATTTGCTCTGCTCCAAACAGTCCATCTCTAATACAAACCAGATTAGATTTCCCCTGGAAACCATCCCAGATTGCTGAGAAATTCTGATAGCATCTGCAAGCGCTAAAGCTTTCTGAGACCACGGACATGCCCAGATATCACGTTGCTCAGATCTCAGCAACGTGAAAGGGTGGAACAGCTGCGACACATGAAACTGGGATATTACACAGGTTTTTGGGAAATCTTACTATTAATTTGGGGGTTTTTGCACTATCTAGAAGTGTCTCAGATTCAGTCCAATAAGTAAGGGAGGTTTTCTAATTGTTCAACATACCATGTAGGACAGGAAACCTATTCCCTCCCCAGGTCTCATCTAGTCATCTGAGCACCAAATCTCCACATTTTTGAGTGGTAAAGTAGCAAATGATCTGCCTTGGAGAATGCAGAAACAGTCTTAGAGATCTAATTCCTCTGGGATCTCACAGAATTCATTTCTGAGGAAACCCTGGGAGACCTTTGCTGCATGTCTTTTATTTTTTATTATTAATATATATGTTGAATGCTTCCAGCTACCACCCCTGATGTGTGACTGAAGCTTTCTAATCCATCCTAAAGCAATAGAAATGCTGCACAGGCCAGCGACAATCCCAGGATCAATTTCTCCTCCTTGTCCCAACACCCTCTGTCCCATGACTTCAGAACAGCCACCATGTGCTGCTTGAGTTTTCACTACATGTTTGTATATCAGGACTGCCTGTTCCGGAAAAATGTTCCTACAAGTGCTTCCCAAGGTTTCCCCATAGCTGAGGCTTGCTGCAGAGATATTAGATCCCCAATCTGCAGTGAGAGTCAATCCATGTGAGAGGACAGAAAAGCAAAACAAATAATCTCCCAGCTGTTCTTGAAACAATTAAAAAAAAAAAAATCTGTTCAAAAATGATAAAGCTCAGTTGAGATCTTATCCTTATGTGAGATCACCCTACAAGCTGGACCATCATCTCATGCTACCTATTGGTTTCATGAAAATCTGAATGAGGGCCGAGCAGAGGGAAATGGCATTTTTAATATTGCTCCTGGAGCTCAAGGACAATTATACTTTTGAACGTTTGGATTTGTGCTTTCCTGCAGACTTTGGTCTTTCAGACAAAATGGTTTAGGTATTACGATATACTTGGAGTTGCTTCTACTAACTTTAAACTAGATACTAAAGCAGTTCAATGCCACAGTCACCAAGGGTGGTTGTTAAATTTTGCCAAAGGATGCCTTTTACTGCCTCCTTATTGTGAATCTCAGAGTAAGACAGTAAAATTTAAATGATTTAACAACTCTGCCTTACTACTGTCCTCCTTGCCCTTCTTTTATTCGTTCAAGCCTTCAGGTAGTGAGCCATTACAGAGCAGCACCCATGCATCACACTAAAAATCCCAAAGCCTGCAGAATGAGCTACTCCGCACCTCCTGCCCAACACCTCCTGTGCTCTTCCATGGGTTTGCAAATCCCATTGGATCCAGCAGGTGATGCTGAAGCAGAAAACATGGAGTTCATTTTGCCTTCTATTAGGCTTTTATTTTTCCTCCCATAAAATTCATATGTGAGAAAAATACTGTGATCTTGGTGTGGGATTTAGAAAGTGGAGGATATAAAGGATGACATGTAGCATATGGCTTTGTTCTCACTGTCTAGTCAGCTCTTCAATCCCAGCAAATACACATGGGCTTTTTCGCACCCAGGACAGAGCGAGGACACCTGAAAGAAAATAGGAACGTTTCTGTAGTGGAAGGTCAGTGGGGTCTGAGCTTTCCTCGAGCTGACCTTCTCACTGCACTTGCAAAGCCCCAAAGTTGCACTTTCCTGACCTCTCTGTGATATTCCCAGTGTGTGACAGTCACCATGTGTCCCCTTGCAAGTCTGCAGGTGTTGGAGTGAACAAGCAGCTGTGCTGGGAGAGGAGACTTGTGTTCAGCATCTTACTGACTTCTACTGTGCTCCTCTGCAAAGATAAGGTAGGGCAGTAAATGACCCTGCGTAAAGCAAGAAGAGATGGCTTTTTCTTTTCCAAGGCATGCACCATCAGCAGTTCATGGGAGTCGTACTGCTGCGCAAGTCACCCTGGCAAATCATCTTCATGGTCTTCCCTTGAAGTCTGTACTTCACACGGGTTTGCAGTGCTACAGATGCACCTCTCTGGGTTGTTTTTTACTTCTAGTCCTTGAGTTAACTCTGCATCTAAACATTTCAGCTGAGATCTCCGCCTGTGAGAGAGATCATGTTTATTAGATAAAAAGAGGAGAGATGGATATGTCGTCACTAAATATCAACAGAATCCCTTGCTCTTGCCAGTGTTCCCTGAGAGACACAAATGCTGTCCCATCCTTCTCCAGCACCCCACCACTGCGGGGGAGCCCAGATGCCTGTACAAGCTCCTGCTCACCTCCCATCTCCAGCCAGCACACAGCTGGCCACTCCTGAACCCATCCAGATGTGCAGCCACCGCCTCACCCTCCCTGTTTCCACACCGGTTGATACCCACCAGGCACCACCGGTTGATGCCACCAAGGGCAGGGGCAGCCTGGCTGATGCGGTGGCACCCTCACCCTGTACCGTTCATTGGGGCAGACCCCATCCCAGCACCCCACTCGTCATTCACCTTCTGTCACTGTCAGCCCTGTGATGTGCAAAGCAGGATCCCATGGACCAAATGGCTTTTGCCTTCTAGGCTTAGCCTGCTGATACAGCCCCAGGAGGGTACAACGTGTTTTACTCCCCTGACCATTCCTTGGCTTTCCCCTTGGCTTTTCCCTTAACTGGCAGCTCAAGCATGTGATATGTGCTAATTCTGTTCAGACAAAATCTAAAAATCAAATCAGCAGTTTTACCAGAAACATTAAACTGTGGAGAAAAGACACTTGATAGGCAGCTTCCACTCCAGGGGATGGGAAATGCAAAGATCTTCCTGACAGGCGATGACATTTGCGAGTGTTGCCAAACTTCAGTCACTGAAGGGGAAACAATAATCTTCAGTTTTTCAAGGGAAGAGTTTGACACCTTCAGTCCTGCCCCATTCACCATGGGGACCAGGACCCAACACCAAAAGGGCTGTCAAGCATTGGATCCGGCTGCCCAAGGGCAGTGGTGGAATCGCCATCCCTGGAGGTATTTAGAAGATGGGTAGACGTGGTGCTGAGGGACATGGGTTAGTGGTGGTTTGGGCAGCGTTAGGTTGATGGTTGGACTCGATGATCTTAAAGGTCCCTTCCAACCCAAGACGATTCTATGATTCTATAATTCTTTGATTGAGGAGAACATACATGGAAGTGGACACCAGCAAATCGGCTCCACAACACCCCAGTTTCTGTGTATCGTATTTGTAACACTGGGTGTAAATTGGAAGCCGGGGGCTGCAACAGACAGATCTGAGCGTGCAAAGATTGCGCACACCAGTGGGCACGCAGAGGGTACAGGCACACACGTTTTCACCCATCCCGCTGGATCTGATGGCTTTGCACAGGGGACGGTTTTCTCCCGGCCTCCCTCATTGCTTTGCTGGCACAAATCCCACACGTCCTCTGCTAAGGAAGTTCACCGCTGTACTTTTACATAAAACCACTAGTAACACCTGGCAGTTTAGGGGTCTGTAGGATGCCTTTACTTCCAGCATGCAAACGTATTGGGCTTAAAAGTTTTGCTTGATGAATATTTTTGTAAAGATTTTTGTTCCTTTTATATTCCTTCCCCCGAGGTTTTAGTTCAGTTGATGTGCACTGATTTCCCTGAAAGCACATGCATCACAAGGATCGAAAGAGCACAAACAAAGACCTAAAGTTCAAAGCAAACTTTCATATCCCCTTTTAATTCCTAGCTCAATCCTACACGAATTTCACTCAAATCTTCCTGCAGTTTCAGTCAACCTTGCACAGTATTTTTCCCAGAAAGAATTGATGCCACTAACATTTTCTTGAAAGTTCCGGCTAAAGTAAGAGCCAAACCCTGGGCAAGAGACACGGTGACCTTGATGGAAAATAAACAAAAGAAATGTGAAACAGAAATGCTCAGAGTCCTCCACGGTGTCCTCCCATGACATTGGCTACCTCAGCTGTGGAAAATGTCACCTCTGGCAACCATATGGCGTGACTAAAAATTAATTTCTAGGAAAAAGGAAGAAACAAAGAAAGGAAGAAAAATATTTGCATTCATTCTAAGAAATACCAGGTGGGTCTGCCATCCTCAAGGTGAGTGTTGAAAAATCATTTCCTAGTTAGCTGGGGGGCTGTTGGGTTTTTTGCTTTTTAACAACAAGACCAGGCAAAACCTAATGAGGGAATTGGACGAGGCACGTGAAGCCCACCAAAGCCAGAGGAGATCTCTGCTCTGCTCTTTCGGCCCTAGAGAAGGGGCTAGCGGCTGCCTGCTCTCGGAGAACGCCCGTGCCCGAGCGATGCAGCGACGGGCTCTCGAGAGCCAGCCGCGAATTCGGGAGTGCTGAAACTGTTTATGGCACCTGCAGAAGCTGGCAGTAAACACGTGCTGCTACCAACGTGAGCCCTGCTAGCGCTGCCATAAACCTGCACAGCAGCGGTTGCCAAATTCTTCCCCCTGCAAGTCTATGTTCATCCATCTGTGATTCTATGATCTTCTCCTAACCTGTTTGCAGCCCAGCATTCGCTTCGGGCAGAAGCGTTCCCTGTGCAGGTCTGCCAGCACCATCCTCTTCCTCCTGTTCCAAAACAGCACAAGGACCTTTTTCATCCTCAGCAATCCCCTTGCCACCGCTGAGCATCCACGCTGGGTGTAGTAAAGCACCAGCCAGACCTCTGCTTCATCACAGCCCCAGATGATAGGGTATATTTGAAAAGCACAGGAAAGCCTTGAGGAAATCATGTTTCTCCATTCCCAGGTCATTCCTCAGGCTGTGGATCAGTGCCAGGAGCAGGGACTGTGCCCTCCTCGGCTCCGAGCAGCATCTTCAGGCAGGTGCAGCTCTCTGCAGGTGCCAAATGAAGCCTGTTCCCTGCTGTGGCAGTCCTTCACGGCTGGGATAAAACACAACCAGTTGTACAACCCTGCAGGCCAAGCAGAAGCCCCAGGACCATCGGGGTCCAGAGAAGCCCCTGCGTGTCTATCGGCCATGCGCAGCAGCCAGCCCTCTCTCTGCGTCAGGCTCACCCGTTGGGACATCCCTGAGCCTGCAGTAAAAAGCTGGCACAGTCCAAGCCCTGGAGCGCGCTTGAAATTTTGCAAAGGCAGAACCCAGCACCATGCAGTGCCTCTGCACTGGCCGCAAAAGAGTAAGCAAAGACCCATTGCCCACCTATGCTGCCTCAGACCCAGTTAGAGACCCCGGGATGTACCCACTGGTGGCCCTGGTCCCATCCATCAGCTCTGACTTGCTGCCCTGGGAGCTCACTTACCCTTGGAGAAGAGCAGGGCTGATGTACTGATATACCTAGGACTCTACTGAGGGATTCAGACAGGGATGAAGATGCCCAGGATCATTTCTCCTGGGATTACGCATTACTCGCAGCCCTGCTGAGGGACATCTCGGAGCTTTTCCCAGCCCAGCTGAGCAGCTGCTGCTTTCATTCCGTTTGCTATCCATCCCCTCAAGGGCATTATGCGCTTGAAATGTGCTACATGTCTTTTTTCTTGGTTAACTCCCGGTTTTGTCTTTTATGTGTGAAGTGAATCTCGCTCAGCTCTGAATCATAGGCTCATGCTCTCTTTTCCAAATTCCTGTCTTTCAGCAAGGCGAGTGCTCATGTCTCAAGGTTGTTCTTCAGATCATGCATTTATGTGGCTTTGGGCTGAATATTTAAATGGGCTGTTTGGAGGATTTCATCCTTAGATGTTAACATGCAGCTGCATAAATACGGCTCCTAATTTTTCTTTCTTTTACATGAAAACATTAATGTCTGAGGACAGCTGCTGTCCCTATGACTGACCCATTTTGAGAGTACAGCTGTATTTTTCTGGCCTTTTCTTTTTGCCTCCTCATGTAGTATTTGTTTCCTGAGAGAAAACAACAGATCGATTTTGCTTCATTATGTTCACTGCACATTTTTAGAGACTTCTTACAAAATTCACTGCAACTGTTCCACCCTGTTTATCTGAAAGGTTGCAGGAACTTGAAGCATCATTAGATCCTTGACAGAAATTATTTTTGCCTACAATTTACCATTCCCGCTTGGAGAAAAGCCTGAAATCAAAGGCAGACGAGCTGCCCTGGAGCTTGTTAGCTGTGTGAGGCTATCCCCTTTGTGCAGATCACATCAACAGCTCACCAAGGGCTTCCAAAACCTCCTGATGTTTTGTGAAAGAAACCCCCACCCCCAAGCCCTTCTACAGGACAGTCCTCGCTTTGCTGCCCACACTCCGCTCACAGACCATGCTTCCCAGCTCATATGCAGCAGCTTTTTTTCAGCACTGGAATCCTGGTGGAAAATTTTTTCCTTCACCTCTTAATATATATTTACCCCATATTCTATGTCAAAGCTTCCCAAACCCAACTGGATATGGACATGGCCAACACCGTTGCTGAAAATAATGGCTCATATTTTGCCATTGAGTCCTCATATTCTTCCAAACTGTTCTCTTTATCTTTAATGGCAAACTCTTTGAGGCACGACCCGCTCCTCAGCTTGTGTCTGTGCAGCACCTACCACGGTGTGGCCTGTGACTGGCCTTCTGGATGCTGCCACTGTACAACAAGCACTGGGAGCTGTATCACACCACTTTGGTTGGAACCATCACTTCACCCTTCTGATGCCAGAAAGGAGGGGGAACAGCTCGAAAACGTAACAGTTCATAATTTTTTCAATTTGGCCAGAGAAAGGCACTTAAACCAAGTTTCTATTTACTTTGTAGTACGTTCTTAAGAGAGAGCACTAAGGCATTAAATCATTGGCTACCATGGACTAAAATGTCTCCTGTTTGCTTCTCGGAAGAAGAGACCTTAAAAGACTTGTTCATCGATTCACCTCTAATATCACTGGGCCACTGCCAAAACAGCATTTAACATGAAATCATGTCTTACATGCGAAACCAGAGGGATGATAAGCCAAACAACTTTGTTATGTTATGCCATAACTGTCTTTAACTTGAGAAATTAATTAAAAACCTTGGAATTCCACAGAAATGTCACAAACGTCTGCTTGCACACCCAGAGGGGTCAATGCCTGCATCCCAGTCCTGGCTGTGCCTGGAACACGTCTTCACTTTTGCCCCATATCTTGCTCTTTGCATCTTTACAGTTGGGATGTGAAGGGCTTCTCTACCCTCTAAGGATGCCCAAAAAAATTCAGACAAGGTCTTTGATTGTCAGACAAAGAGCGTTGGCCAACAGGCACACCTTTTTGTTGCTATTGCTGTGCTTGTGTGTCAAGAGCAGCTCTTCAGCGTGGGACTATGGAGTGGAGGTGAACAGGATGCGCCCTGGGGCCAACCCCAGGCCAGTGGGAGAGGTTTGCTCCAGGGGCACCTGCAGGGTGGCAGGAGCCTCTCTCAGCCACCCACATAACCTATTGCTCCCAATGG
Source organism: Chionis minor (assembly GCA_013398295.1). NCBI lineage: Eukaryota > Metazoa > Chordata > Aves > Charadriiformes > Chionidae > Chionis > Chionis minor. The sequence continues at coordinate 135,252 of VZSF01009524.1, read as the reverse complement.
GAATGACTCAACCAGCAAGACCCAAGTGACAGCATTTTTGTCCAATGGATGCAAACGAGATGCATTACTCATCCTGGGAGCAGGCAGTATTGGGGGATCGTGCCCTGAGGGCAGCAGTCACCTAGCAACTCCGAGAGGCTCTGCCTGTGCTCATCGGCTCTCCTGGCGTATCTTTCACAGCAGCGTTGTGTCCTGAATGTTAGAAACGAAGTAGAAACATAAGAAGAATTAATAGCTCGAGTCCTGTTTGGGGGTGAATTTGTGTTTCTCCTTGGGCCTCATGGTTTGCTTGTGGGTTATTGCTAATAACCAGGGTGATGCTGAGAGGAAGAGTGAGGCTCCGTGCTTCCAATAACCCACAGCTGGGAGCAGTCCTTGGAGAAGGCAGAGGGAGGTATGGCTCTAAACCAGGGCTGAGCCTCCCTTTGCAGAGACAAAGTGACCCCCTGCAGAGTAACTTCAGGTTTGGTTGATCGTGCGTGTGCACGGAGAACGCTGCGAGGACCATCAGCACAGCAGGGCTGGGGGAGAGAGGGAAGCGATCCCCGTGGCAAAGCCCAGGCTGCCTGACACAGCCCTGGCTGAGGAGACAGGACTTTATTCCAGCCGGTGGCTACGTGTCTCAGTCCCCAGAGAGCCACCAGGCTGGTCAGGCAGGGCTACTCCAGCATGCTCCAGCAGCTCATTTCTTTCAGTGCACAAACAGTGTTCTTGAGGTGTCAGAAAACAGATGGTGAGACGGAAAGCAAAGGCAAACACCTCATTCCTCTGAGGCTGTCTCACTCCAGGCAGCGGTTTCCCAGCTCTGATTGAAGTCCAAAGATCTCCTAACCCACCAGCCCCCCGACAGTTTCATCTGATTCTTTTGTCTACATGGAGCCCTCAGCATCTTTGGGAAGACAGAAAGGTGAAGATCCTGTTTCCTGGCTTTGGAAGATGCTGTCTGCAGCGCTGCTCTGGGCGCTGAAAAGAAGGTGCCTCTGGATACAGATCCTACCACACCCAGGTGTTTGTAGGTGGGCGAAGGCAACAGCACTGAGAACTTATTCAAGTGCCTTCTTGGATAGTGTACAGCCACTTGGGTAGAATATACCAATTTTTTTTTACTATTATTTTTTAAATTTTCTTTTAAGAAATGTTCCTTTCCATTGGATCACACCCTCAACAATAATTTTTACAGAATACCGCATCCTAGGAAAAAAAAAGAAATAGCTCAGTTCTATAACAAACAGCACAGCAAGAGGCTTTATGCCCTGAAAAGGCCAATGCTGGACCTGCCGGAGGCACATGCCCAGCCCTCGTCACTGCCAATCCCCCAGCAAAGTTCCCACCGTGGGGTAACGATCCCCAGCCCTGCCAGCTACCTGCTCCCACCACCATTCCAGTGTGCCTCCTCGGGTGGCTTAATCCAAATGCCATGTGAAACTATGTCAAACGCTTAGCAAAACCCTAGGCATATTAGAGCTACTTAATAACCATGACTAAGCTAATGAATTCAGACTTTTTCTAAAGACCTATGTTTCATAAACCCATTAGTTTTATTCCTAGCTTTTAATTCTTCATCGTTTGAATTCCCTTTCACCTATACCATTATTTTGTCCAGGATTACTAGCTTGTAGTTATCTGTGACATAATGACAGCCTTTTAAAAATACAAACTAGCCCTTTCCCAGCTTTTCTGTTGTTGATTAAAAATGAACATCTGCAGACCTCGATCTTCTGAGACTCTCAAATACAAGTTACATGGACACTGATTTCTAAGTGTACCCCCTGACAACACAGATATAATTTACTGCCCTGCTGATTAGAGATGGGACAGGAAAGATTTTATCTCCCATTAGGGAGATAAAGCACATCGTTTTGTCTTTCCAAATGCCACAAAGAAATACTGACCAGATATTATTGCACTGATTGAACCATGTCATCCCTTGATGAAACCACCAGCTGGCACTATTTTTTTTTTTGCTGTTTAAAGATATTCGAAGTTTTTTGTCCTTACTATTGACAGCCACAGATTTCAAGCTCTTTTAATAATTGTCCCTCATCAGCTGGCTAAGCTTCATAATTTCCGATAGACATCATTTGCTATCTAGCTCCTTTTTTCAAACTACCACTTTTTTTCTTTTTTTAATATCTTCTCTGATTTGTCTCCTGAATCTAGAAGATCCGTGAGGCAAAGCCAACATCTCTTTATGATGAAATCCAGGGGCTTGTCAACATGAGGATCTCTAAAAACTCCCAACATTTGTTAAACCTTTTCTGCCCGTACTTCAGCTTCCAGACCAGTCAGAGCTCAGTTTTCCCCAGCTCTGGAGACCTGGCCCTTTGGAAGCTGGCTGTAGGACCATATGGATATAAACAATGATGATACTGATGAAAATGCCCTTTGTCAGCCCATATTGGATGTAATCAGGCTCTGATCACCAGTTCCTAGGCAACCACAAAATTCCTGTCCAGCAACTAGGTCCAGAATAGGCTTGGGGTTTGTTTTGGTCAAAACACCTTTTGTGTTAGAAAATTATTAGCTATTATTATAAGAAACCCTTACAGTGTTTTAATTACTGGCTGCACAGGACTTCCAACAGAAGACACCCTTAGTGTCCCCTGCAACGGTGGTGGCTTTCTTCCTGCAGATCACCAGCTGGAAGAGCAGAGCCCAAGCTGCTCTGCGGTGCAGCATCCCCTCGGGCAAAGGACTCCTCTCCCACCTCCCTGGGGTTCATTAGGTAACACGCTCCTCCACACTCATTCTTCACTCCTCCTGCATGAAGCAAGAGGTCTCATGGAGCAATGGGCAAAAGCAATGCCTGCTTTTGGGGGTGGCAATCTCCCTTCCCATATTTTCAGCTCTCCATCAATTCCCATCACATTCCTGAGCAAGCAGTTATTTACAGAATTTGTGTCTCTCTAGGTTTCTGCACTTACCTGCCTGTCTTAAGCCACTTCTGATTTCCCCCTGGACAGGAATCAAATCTGAATAAGGAAATTCTCGGTGGAAAACAAAATTCTGCCTCCAAAGTATATCTTCTTTTTACTTCAATTAATAAAAATGTGATTTAGACTCATCTTTTTCCACACTTTCTTGAGGTCCTAACCAGTCTGGAGATTGTGGGCAACTTAAAAGCAGCAAAGTCTCAAAAAAGCATGAAACAGCCCTCTGCAGCAAGAAATGAGAGAGTCAATGCACACAACCAACCTCTCAGCATGTTTCAAAGGACCTGCAAAGGAACTGAGCATCAGCAGTCAACCATCAGGAGGGCAAGGTTGAAATGGAGATCACGGGGAGATTTTATCATCTGAATCTGTTCTCAGATCCTAGCAGGGCCCCAGGAGAATGATGTCCTGAAATAGAAATGGTCCAGACACAGCAGCCAATTGAAAAACTGCACCACCACTAGTGATAGCCACCGTGTCAAGTCTCATTCATGACCTCTGTAGAGGGCATGTGGCCATCACAGTGCTGGTCACCAACAGGAACAATCCACAGCCACTCACAACAACCAAACACCAAACCAACTTTCTTCTCCCTGCATTCTTCTAGTTCTGGTCCTCAAGTTCTTCCAGGCTCAGTTTTATGGCAACCATCCGCTCTGCAGTCTGAGCTCTCTCCTAATCTTCAACACACCTAAGGCTCTCCCCAAATCGCCTTCCTTCCATGTCCTTCCTCCCATGTATCAGAGATCTCCCAGACTTGCTGGACTACGAGCATCATCCCCAATGAGCAATGCATTGGGAAGCTCAGCTCATGCTTGGTTCTTTCTGTTGTCCTCATTTTGGGGGCAAGGGAGACCACCCTACAAGCACATTTCGTACCACAACTAGCCATGTATCTGCTTTCAGAGCAACAGAGCCATTCTTTGGGCTGTGAGAAACCCAAAGTTTTTGCATGTCCAGGCATTACCACTGTCAGTGAATTGGAGATTCAGCCCATATTTCCTCTGGAAAATAGCTTTTTCAGCCCAGCAGGCAAAAAGCAAGACAAAGTATCTCTGTTAAAACCTCACTGGATCAAAACAGCTTTTGCTGGGGTGTTCCAGGTAGATGACAACTCCTAGAGTCCTTCTCACCCGAAACACCCAGTAGCTTTGTTTACTTATTAAAGGATTCAGCTCCAAAGGTGGGGATTTAAAGATTTTTCTGCAACACCTCAGAACACTTCCCACCTGTTAGAGCCACGATTCCCCAGAGCTGCGCGTCTGCAAGGCAAAAGCCAGTGTGCAATACCCTGAATTCAGCACAATGTTATTTATCTAAGCAGAAAGCAATAATAACACAGCAGAGATTTCATTTCCTTTCAGCACATAAGAACTCCACTGAGCGAAGGTGAGATTAAATAATACAATAGACAGAAAGAGAGCACGGCAAAGGAAGGTTTTCAAGTCCTTTTCCTTTGCCAGGAGTTATGAAAACCTTACAGGAGCCGTCACATCTAAAGCTCCCTGGATATCTTCAGCCTCTTAACGACAATGGCCCAAATGCTCCCCATACAGACTCACCCCCTGCCTTCCTAGGAAGCTCCAGCAGGACCCTACTCCAGAGCTCATATAATATAATATAATATGGACTGGTTTGGGTTTAGCCACTCAAACCATTGACCCCATTCCTTCAGCACACTGCACAATTGGGCTTTTTTTCTTTCATACATCAGGGAAAAGGCGCTGCTTATTTCTGGAGGACAATGAGCAGCATAAAGGAATCTAAATTCCTGATGCTGTTCCCAGCAAAACATAATGGGTACGCTGGCATGGGCTTTGCGGACACAGCACGGGGCCCTGGGGCCTCAGCTCAGTGAAGCACTTAGACATGTGTTGAAGTCCATCCTTGTCCAGGAAAAAAAACAAACCACCATAGGTGAGATTTAAGCATGTGCTTAAGCAAATACATTCAAGCTTTGCCAGACAGGGTGGGCAGATGAGCCAACCAAGAGCTGACAAACTGCGAAGCAAGCGACACTCACAGAAATGGAAGGAATACACAAGCAAGATGCACAGAAGGAGGAGTGACATCTTGGCACTTCATTGCAATCAAAAAGCTGGGTTTTGGCTGTGCCTCGTGGCTTTACTTTCAGCCAATACAACATAAAATGCCATCCCTCCTGTGCAAGATATTGCAAGAACCCATCAGTCTCATTTGAAGCCAAAATACTCCTTATCACCGAAGACTTCTTGAGATCTGAACAGGAGCCAAGGACTGCAATGAAATGTAGGACTGAATTACGTCTGACAAAAGCAAATCAATTAAAGGCTGTTTCACATCTGTGTCATTTGACTGGGGCTTCAGCTTTATCATCTCTTCTCTGCTCCCTTGCAGAAATTGAATATTTATGGCCAGGAATTAGGTCAAAGCCCAGGAATGAATAAAAGTTTGCTGCTCTTTGCAGGAGACAAGGAAAATTTCGGACTGCTAAACATGAAGCAAAACCCACTGTAGTTCTCTAAATGGTCAGATAAAGCCTCCACCTGTAAAGCAAGAGCCTTGCCCCAGTGTGTACGGTGTGTGGGCAGCCTGAGCTCTGCAGGAGCGGTGGGACTGGACCAGGAGATGCACAGAGTGAGGCTGTTCGATCCACAGAGCCTTTGCCCATCTTTGTATTTTATTTCTCTGACATCCATTAGATTTGCTTTTAAAATTGGTGTTAGAAATGAGCCTTTTAGAAGAGCTCTGGTACTCTGCAATTCCCCAGTCTTTAAGTGCCCGGCTTCAGACTCCAGGGACCTCTGAAGGGCTGGTTTGGGAAGTGATGCTCTCACGGCAAAGCTCTTCCCTGCTACAGGGCTTGCGTGCGATAAAATCCCTTTGCTCCCATCCCTCCATCCTTCCAGGCTCCTCCCGAGACCATCCTCTTTCAATTCAGCACCCACCAGCGGCCCCATCAGCCACCCAAAGGAATAGGAAATGGCACAATTTCATAACTAGTTACTTACCAGGCAGGGCTACATGCCCCAAAACAACTAGCCTTCGTTTGAACGTACAGGTAGGGTAAATCGGATGTGCTTGGTGCAGCAGCCCAGCCCCAACCACCCACGCTGTGTCACAGGAATCGAGATGATGCCTGTGCGGTCCCGAAAGCACCGCTACACCTCCAAAACCCACCTGCTATTCCCTTGTCTTCAGCATCCACATCTCCCAAGTTACTTTTAAAAACGCAGAGGCAAAAAGCGAAACAGCAGCAGTTTTCTTTTGATGACTGGTAGCGATTATTTGCCCATATACCTAAACATAAGGTCTGAATTAAATTTGGCAGAATCTTTTTAAGGGAATGTATTGAAATGTAATATTTGCCTATTACTCTTTATACCATTCGGGGATTGTCTTTCTTATACACTTTCCCTTGACACTTTAATATTTATATCCATATTAAACTTTTCACACTACTTTCAAGGCATTTCCTTCCATCATTCAATCTTTAATAACTTGCCTGCAATAAAATTGTTTCCAGTATACTTTTTAATTCTACAGCAAGGCCTTCAGTGCAAGGTAAGTAAAAGCGGACGCTCATGGTTGAAATTTGGACCCAGAAATCCAGCAGGAAGGATTATCATGCTCCAAAGGAACTTGAAGACCAAATCGCATTCTGCTTTCTGGCTTTTATCTTCTGTGAGGAGCTGATGGCACAAAACTTGGGAGGCTGCACTGTTACCAAAGCTCTTTCCAAGTGCAGGGCTTGGCTTTGCAGCATCTTGGAGGAAAAGGTGTTGCACCAGCTCGGGGATGCTGGTGGTTACTCCAAGGACAGCCTCTTGCAAACCCCCAGCCCCCACAGGACTTGTCACGCCAGGGATGTGCAGTGCCCACAACCCCTCACGTCAACGGTCCTGCAAGAAAATAAATATCAAGATGTGTAAAGCAACATCCTTCCAGCAAGCCTCCCAAAGGCTCTGCCAAAAGCAGGTGGGTATTTTCTGCATTGGTAGGGTTTATAATGGACAGAAGATGGTAGCCTTTTGAAGCCATCTCCTTGCTGAGGTTATTCTCGCGCATTACAAAAGTTAAAAAACAACCTAAACTTAAGAAAAGCTATCTTTGTAAACGAACCTCAAATGAAATTAGCCCTTGATCCTTCTAGAGCCACCCACAAAGGCAGGAAAATAATCCATTATTTGCATGGCTTTAATTCCAGCTTCTCTGGAGCTGAGGTCACCCTTTATTCATCAAAACCGGTCTCTGCAAACTGTCTCTGCATTACACAATGAGCAAAGAGGTAAAAGCTTTGTTGACTGGTATTTATGCTGTCTTCCTTTTGAAATACCAAGCCCGAAGATAAACAGAAACCTTTTACTCCCCTCCAGCAATAACCACAGCCGTGTCCTGAGGAGTCGGCCAGCCCGCAGCAGCCGGGCGTTGCGCCGGGGTGGGGTAAATGCTCCAGGCGCTCGGAGATGGACTCTTCAGAGCTGCCTCTCATATTTCCCACTGCCTGCTCTAAAGCACATCCATTCTGTAATATTTTTAAACATTACATTTCTTTTCTCGGTAAATAGCTCGGCTTACCGCCGAAGAAAGAAAAAAAAGGCAGAAGAAGTGCTGGGGGGTAGATAGAAATGTCCTTGGCTGCTGCTGTGCTGGAGCCACTGGGATAAATCAGAGCCTCTTCCCAGACTGCACCATGTGCTGATAGATGGTGACCAACAGCCTGATTGCTGGATTTAGCCTGTATTTTATTTTATTTTATTATTTTAAGAGCTTTCCACTCATCTTTTCATTCCTGATGCTCCTGGAGCAAAATGTCCCTACGGGACACATCATCCCTGTGATTTCCACCTCCATCGAGGTCTCACTGCCCCAAGGGGGGGTCACCAGCCCTCACGATGCTGGAGTCCTATGGGCAGCTCCTGGGCACATCTTCTGATTTAGGGGGTGGAATGGCACAGCAGGGCACAAACCACAACTGTGCAATTACTCACCGCACAAAAAGAACAGTGTGGACCCGCTTTGCAAGAACAGTCCAGCAAAGCCTTTTCAGACCCGCAATTTGAATACTGGCACAGTCAAAATGGCCACGGACCAAGGTTTTATTCATATTCAAGATAATTCAATAGTAAAACAAGCCATCGAGAGAGATGGCATATTCATGAACATTTTATGTTTCTAAAACCAAGTTGGATGTCTCACTCGGAAACTCCCAAAGTGAGTGAACTTTTCTGTTAGTGAGGTCCAAGCTGGATCCACCCCTTTTCAGCACATGCACCCCCCAAGCCATAATTCAGGGTTGGCACAGGGCTGGGAACAATCTCACCTGGAAACAGGGCAGGGAAGGCTTCGGAGTAGCAAACACTGTTCAGCTTCCACAGCATCCCAACCCTGGGAAATTACTTCTGCTGCAGAAGTCCCCAGGTATCGCTCTTTCCAGCTGGGCTTACATCAGAGGCTGTTCATGGGCCAAAAGCCACGGGAATAAATCAGACCCCCCTCCACCAGCTAAACTGCAATGCTGAACTCTTCCCTGGACCTTGTGAGGCTCGTTAATGCCACGGGCTGTCCATCACCTTCACACTCCTGCCCCATCCCTTCTCCCCACAGTCCCCGCATCAGGGAAATTTCAGTCGCAGCCTCACAGAAGTGATCATCCTGCTGGAATAATTATATCTGCGTTGAGCTAATTCGTCTCCTAAAGAGCCTGGCAAACATTAAGCAAAGGCAACGCAGCGTGCTTCATCACCCATCGGACAGGGCTCACACTAAACCGAAACCAGTGCTGACAGCATCGCTCTCCGTTTCACATTGTTTTCTGTTTCACGTCCCCCTCCATTTATTTATTTTTTTTTTTAAGTGCCAAATGGAGCGAGATTTTATTTGCAGGCAGGAGCGTTTCTGACACCCTGCCAGTCAGAGCGAGCCAGGCTGCAGCTGGGGAGGCACACAGATGTGAGCAAGCGGCGGCTCATTTCCAGGCCACCGGCCCCAGGGACAAGGGCAGTTCCCCAATCTGGCCCCGGGGACAAGGGCAGCACTGGCCTCGGGTGCCCACTCAGCTGGCGGAGCTGCTCCGGCTGCGGCACGGGGCATCACACCGGCGTGTTTGCACAGGTTAATGGTGGCGGCAGTTTGACGACCTGCTCTGTGTACTCAATCACTCCTCAACACATGGCGCGACGTCAGCCGCGGCTGAAATGAGAACCACCACCTCCAGAATATTAAATTCCTGAAAGGTCCACAAAAATAGGCATGTGGATCGAGGAGGAAGCCTTCACTAATACCCACCGCCAAATGGGAGCTCAACCCTATTATCAGACACAAGGGAATCCAAGAAGGGAGAGAAATGCTGTAAACATCCCAGCCGTGGCAGGCGGAGCTGAGACTCCCTGGCAGGTCTCAGGTCCACAGGAGATGATGTCCCCTCTGCTCTGCTGTCTCCTGACAGCCCCATTTGAGGTCCACCTCGCTCCTGCTTGAGGCTTTCAGCAAATAACCTACAGAAAGAGCAGCAGTGGCTTATGAATGAGCTGAACCTACAGAGGAGTCGGTGAAACCAGCTACACCAGGAAGGAACTGGAAGGGGGAAAATAAAGGCAGAAGGTTGGGTGGTTTTTTTTTTCCTCCTTTCTCAAGTGTATATCAGCAATAAGGGGTGCCTACTTTATTTGTGCCAACGGTAAGTGAGCACTCATGAAATACAAGTAGGATGGTTGGTCCTTTTCTAGCTCAGAACTGGGTCTCTCATATCACTAGAAATCTTTCAAGGGAAGAAACCAATTTTTTTTCCCTCTATTTATCTCTCTATTGTGGCATTTTCCACCCTTTGTAATTTACAGCTCTCTGCATCCCAGCAGGCTTGAAAATTAGCTCTGCCACCTTGTCCATCCGAAAGCACCGTACAGCTGCCAGCAACACCAATTGCCCAATTTTCTTCAATAGTTAAAACTCCTCTGCCAAGAGGAACAAAACCATTTGTAGCCATGCTGCCTATGTATTTCATTGCTTTATGTATTTTTCTGTCCTTGTCTTGCTGTTGTTTCCTAACCGGTGGTGCTGCCTCCTGCAAGAAGTGCCTTGTGGAGACACTGGGGGAAAAAAATATGGTGTGAAAAGGGTTAGGCTATGAAAAAGAAACATCCTGTCTGGGGAGAGGATTCCCTTCTCCAGGGCCATCTGGGAGACCCCAGGATGAGCTGGGATCTTTGACCCCACAATAAAATGTCTAGGGGGGAAAAAAAAAATGGCAAGGAGGAATCAGATAACCATTGGCAGCGGAGTGTTTCTATTTCGGGATCCCTCCTGCTCCCAAAGCCATCAGACACCCCTCTGAAGCCAGAAGCATTGCACCCCGAGGGCTGTTATCAATTCGCATACAGTAAAGCCATTTCAGCTAATGAATCCCCTCTAGAATCTGAATTAGCATCTCTCAGTAATAACAAATCACTCCTGATTTCTGATTGCTTATAAATAACCTACCAATGACCTCGGGAGCTTTTAGGCGAGACTCAGGAGCGATACAACCCTGCCGAGCTGCCAAATTCCCCTTCATCCCATGGGACTCGCCAGTCCCTGGACACAACCCAGCCAGGGTGGAGATTCAGCCTTAGGAAAACCTGTTCAGCCTCTTGTCTTGTTGCTGGCAAGAGAAAAAACAAGATTTTTTTTAATCCCCAAGAGGCAAGTGGAAATATTTATGGCACTATCTGATAATTAAACTGTTTGTGATTTATCCTAGCTTCCTCTTCCATACGTTTGACAGATCTTTATAGATTGACAAGTCAATGGATGCAGCAGATCTAGTCCACAGGTTCGTTTCTGTTGCGGCACCTCCCGGCTGCACCGGCAGCAAAGGGCACCCAGCACCGTGCAGAACCAACCTCCATCGTCACTTCTTCCCCCTTCATGGACAATAACACCTTTTATTTAAACCTTTTAATTTCTCTATTCTGCTGCCCTAATCTAATGTCTGCGCTTTAATTCTGAAAATGGTTTTCAGAAGGCTTGGTATCTAACAAGTGAAGGTACATTCTCTTCTATGCAGCGAGATGTTTCCCCATGCAAAAATAATTCATCCTTTTAGATTTAAAGGCACTGAGGGTTGGATCCTGCCTCAAGAAGAACTGGGTAGCAGGGAGATCGTAAGGCTCTGCCATGCTGGGCATCAGAAAAAGCATCTCTTCATGCCTTTATTTTCATTCAGGAGTCCCTGGCACTGCAACACAATCTGTCACCTACAGGTGTCAAATCGTCTCGTCAATGTGCATTAACGAGGCTCCACATCCCGCTGGGAGCCCCGGGTTCTACACCAGAATGCAGGGCTGGGTTTTCTCAGGAGCCAGCAGCACCATCTCTGCTGCTTTCCCATGTATCACTAGGTTTTTTGGGGGGGATGCGGTGGGGTTTTTTTGTTTGTTTGTTGTTTTGTGGGGGGTTTTGTGGGTTTTTTTGGTTTGGTTTGGTGGGTTTTGTTTCTTAAAGTAAACCAGTCTCTACAACTGGATTTCTTCTGGTTTAGAAAAGGCAGTAAACAGTGTCACAAAATCTAGCTCTGTAATTACAAAAACACTTGATTGTTAATCACGGCTTAATTGTTTTGTACCTTTTGTTAAGTCCTGAACTACTCAGATGGTGATAATTCTTGTCATCAGTGTGTGAACCTTGGGGCAATATTATTCTAACATCTTAACATTTGCACTCCCTCGTTAGAGAATGGCATCAAATATGCAGAACAGAAGCCAGGGTGGAAATGAAAGGCCTTGGAATCGCAAATGTTCTAATCAGAGTTAACGATCCCCCTCCCACCACCGTGGAGGACAACTTCAGAGCCAGGATTGGCACCACTTTTCACACAGGTGCTCATGCAAGTAGCATCTGCACATCTTCTCCCCAAAAATACTGTATTCTCCACCCTCCGGAGCCAGCCACTGCCAGCCCGTCTACAGGAGGGGGGAAAATAATGGCACCCACAGCCAGCTGTGGCCTGGAGGGAATGTCACCACCCCAATACCATTTCAGTTACGCTGCCCCTGGATACATCCGTGCTGAGGGATAGGGCTGGATTAGCACTGAGGCATAGCAGCTGAGCTGGTACCCAGGACGCGCAAGATGCCTCATGAGTTTCAAGAGCCAGAGTCAAATGCCAAGCAACTCCATCTCCCCGCGAAGGGCTGTTATCTGTCTGATTCCACTTAGTTTGATGTAGTGTCTTCCGTACGCTGTCGTTCAGAACAATTTGCAGCCAGAAAACAACAACTTCAGGCTTTGGTGAGTCGCATCCAGCAGGAGCGGCAGAGCTGTGTTACCCAGCTCTTTTTACATTTTTATAACGATCAGGTAACGCTTCTCAGCCTGTGTGGTTGCACAGATCGCTCCATCCACAAGAACTCCATGCACGGATCAGGTGGGATTTCTCTCTCTTCAAATGTGCAAACGGTAATACCCTTGAACTAAAACCGGCAGCAGCTTGTTTTAAATGCATGGGCGAAACACCCAGCTCTGGGATGACAAGGGCTCTGCATCTGATTAGAAAACGTGCTCTCAGTGCTCACAACACGCTACGGGCTCCATCCGCAGAGCTCTGCAACACGGAGAGGGTGCCTGCGCGCTGGCAGCCGGCAGATCGGCGTTACGGAGGTTGGGAGGTGCGGTGCACGCCTGTCTCCTGCTCCTCAGTGGTCCAGCACACCTCCTTCCGGGGTAGGACAGCACCCAGGGCTTAGTTATTCGGTTGCCCATCAGCATTCACAAAGTTTGGGTTGGGCACACTCAAGGAGCAAAGCCAAGCTACCCAAGACCCAGCCAGAAGGTGGGAAAGGGACATTTCTGCTAGATGGATAAACTCCTTGCTCTGCAAACCCCTTGTTCACAGGTCACCACATCACACCTTCTTTCCTTTTAAGGTGACAAAAAGACATGTCCACGTGAGAGTCAGCTACTCATTTACCCCTAATCCAGCTGCAGTCACCTTCATCCCCATCTCCCTGCTAGCATCTGCCTCACCACCCTCCTCTGGAGCCGGTCTCCCATTTATCACCCTTTCCCCAGGGCAAACTTGACAGGAGGCCTCCACGCAACATCTTGCAGCACAGGGCACGCATTGAGTGATTCAGAAAGCTTTGAGGCCACAACACTCTCATCTAATTCCACTTTCTGCAGACAAAAGCCATCTATGAAGCCACAGCTCTCCACGGGAGCCCGGTGTCCCTGCAGACCTCAAGCGATAACACCAACAAAGGACGTCACTGGTAGACCAAAGGTCTTTTCTTTAGCAACTTCACCCACTCTTCCCAGGAATATGTTTTCAGCTGGTCTGTATTTAACTTTCCTTTCTCTAAAGCAATAGGCAGTGGCTTTTATCAGAAAAAATCTGCAGGGCATGTATGGTCAACAGCTCCTTAATAACATTTTTAGCATTATGTTCCCAAAGGCTCACGTAAAAAAAAATAAATTAAACAAAATAAAAAGAGTGGAAAAAACAGAGCAAAACAAATGGCTTGTGCATGGTCTCCTTGAATTGTTTAATAATCCACCAAGTGAAAGGCACCACAGGGGAGAGGCAGGAGCAAGGCTCCCAATTACACCCTCTCTATCCTTCTAATAAACCAGAAAAATGAGGCTATTGCTGGTAGTCACCAAACCCTAATCTTTCTTAACTACCTGTATTTACTTTATTTGGTTATTATTGTGGTTTGAAAGGCAAGTCCCTGACTCACGAAGCTCAGGTGAAAGTACGCGGGGGAGCGAATACCTCCCATGCTGCAATTTCCATTTGGCCTTTCTGTTCCTGGCAGGAGCGTTCACAGAAATCGAAGGCTGAGCTCGAGCTCCTGAGGTTTTGCCAAAGGAAAACCTGAATATTTCACGTATTGGTGAAGTCTGCAGCTCGCCCTGTGCTGGCTCAGATCACAAATGCATCAGATGAGGGCAGAGCTGGTAGGTCGAGATGTTTCCAGGAAACCCACAAAACTCAAAATTGCTCAAAACTGGAGGAGAACCGCTGGGACACGCGTGATTCTCACCATAAAGTCTCCGACCCAATCCCAAACCGATCCAAGCTTTGTGGCAGGAGCATTGCTATAGCCACAATAGCTCAGCAAGAGAAAGGCACTTTGCAGCCTGGGATAGCGAGACCCAAAGAGTTTGCTGTCATTTTATGGGACCTGGAGGGGACATTGAAATTTTCATTGCTCTTTTGATTCATAACAAGGCTTCCATGGGAAGGCCATGCAGCAATGCACCAATAAAGTTTATTTGAGCTGATTTCTCCCATGATTACCATAAAACTCCTGCAGACACACACGACTGTCCGCACCTCATATCCTGGGACCACTTCTGACTGCTTTTCGCAACTTTTAATGTTTCAAATACGTCAAGTTTAGCATCCCTTAGACTTATCTCTGATTCCAGGCTAAGGAATAATGAAGAAAAAAGTCAATTTGTTGGAAAACAACTTTAAGCTTTCCTTGGCACGGAGTTATCTGTCATTCGTACCGTACTAAGGAAGCTAGGCATTGTGTTACACGGACCTTTTAGGAAAATTAAATTATGCCATTGCTACTCCAACTCTGCTGCGCCGAAAGCTGACACCATTACTCGCTAATAAGCTTAAGGGATTTCACAATTTCATTGCAATTCCCTCAGTATACGGACGTTACCCCGGTCTCAGTCACAGGTACATGCCAGAGTCACTTCACGCAATTGAGAACGGGAAAATTAATTCGCAAATTGAATGAAAGCCCAGAAATTTGTCAGGAATAACTCCCCCAGGCCAGGCTGCTGGTGATGCTCAGCGGAGGAGCTCACCAGCCTGCTCTAACCCTACTTCCCACTCTGCCCGCTTTGTCAGCTCTTTGTCAGCCGCTGTGTGCAAATGGGGATGCGTCGTGAAAAAAAAGTACATCTTTGCTTCAGACTGTTCTGGCATTGGACCTCTCTCCATGTGGGACCATCTGGCCGGTGTCCTGCTTTCCTCCCCAGGCCCACACATGCTTGTAGAGCTGCTGCAGGTGGGAGAAGGACGCGGGAGAACGTATTTGCCACGGAACATAACTTGTTACAGCGACTCATGGTATATTATAGTCACCCTGGAGAGGGAGGAAACTGCTTTCTTCAGTGAAGAGGAATTGGAAAAAACATATCTGGTTTAGAGCAGGAATTTTTTTTTTCCATACAACCAGGAAGAGCAGCAGTTCCCCATCACCAGCTGGTTTTAGGCAAGAGGCCAGCAGAAGAGCACAGACCCATTTTTACAAGCACCCACCCAGCTCCCAGCGTTGCCCCAGGGATGCAGTCCTGCTCAGGCAGGATCTGTCCCTCTGCTACTGCCAAACCAGCAGCAAGCCCAGGCAGTCCAGACCAGGATCCCATCCACCTAGGGGGAATTTTTTCAGCTGTCTTTCTCCCCTAGAACCACCCCACAAAGCACAGAGGTTCTTCTAACCCCGTCTCCTTCACCGGAGACGAGCAGCAGAACAAACAGACAAGGTCAATCCCTTCTCTACCTGTTGCTGAGGAGGCAAATCTCCTTCCTGGCGGGTTTCACCAGCTTGTTTCTCAGTTGTTATAATAATAATGATAAATAGTCTGGGCTGGATGTGCAGCAGGGCTGGGAGCCCCAGCAAGCCTCCATCCAAGCTGCATCACAGTCTTGCTCAGCCGGGAGAGAAGGCAAAGGAGGTTTCATCTCCCATTCACAGGAAGGAAGGAAACGGGAGAAGTCCCTCATTCATTCACTGAGATTCAAGAGCTTTCTTGTGCTTGCAGCAAGTCACCAGGACCTCAGGGGGACTTTTCTTCATCCCTTGATGGTCTCATGGAGTAACTGCCTCCATGAAAGATAACGACCTCGGTGACTCCCACCTTTTTGTGGTCCCCTTGGGCTTTATTCCCACCCTCCTCAGAAACGCCAGCAAAGTGTAGTGATTCCCCAGTGGATCTGAGCAGGGGAACGGCTGTCTATAAATAGCCCCTAATTGGCACCTCTGCAGCCTGAGGCTCTCATTAGAGGCTGGGAGCTGCCAAGACAGAACCGCACCAGGACAAGTTACATCCCGGCACCAGGCATCGGCATGAAGGATAGCGCAGAAGAAACCGCCGCGGGGCAGGTGAGACACTGAATTACCTGCACAGCCTCCTCCCACCGCAGCACGGGGCAGAATCTGGCAGCACAGGTGGCCACAAGCCCCCATGGACCACCCTCCTCTTCTTCCCCTGGGCTTAGACAGGGCTCAGGTCTCTGCTCGAGGCAGATACAGCCACTCAAGAAGACAATTTCACATCGAGACGTGAAGGGAGATGCCCTCTTAATTCAAGCCGTGCCGCAGAAAGCCATGCTGTCTCAGGCGTGGCTCCTGTAGGAACACAACTTCTTCAGGACAAGAGGAAATGGCCTCAAGTTGTGCCAGGGGAGATTTAGGTTGGATGTTAGGAAAAACTTCTTTACCGAAAGGGTTGTCAGGCATTGGGACAGGCTGCCCAGGGAGGTGGTGGAATCGCTGTCCCTGGAGGTATTTAAAAGCCGGGCAGACGTGGTGCTGAGGGACATGGGCTAGGGGTGGTTT
Organism: Chionis minor; assembly: GCA_013398295.1. NCBI lineage: Eukaryota > Metazoa > Chordata > Aves > Charadriiformes > Chionidae > Chionis > Chionis minor. Next base: position 118,778 of record VZSF01009524.1, on the reverse strand, counting down.
TGGCATAGGTTTATGGTTGGACTCGATGATCTTGAAGGTCTCTTCCAACCCAAGTGATTTTATGATTCTATGAACTTATTTCTTGTGCTTGTTCATGCCATCCACCAAATGTCCCAATACACTTCTCTGCCACTGACATCTAAAGAACAAAGTTAAAAGTTTATCAAGAAGTTTCGTTTGGGATGTGGTTGAGGCATCAAGGAATGCACCTAACCTTGAACAGGATGTGAAACGAAACAACACGTCTTATATGTTCTGCAGTTGCTGACTTCGGCGTAAGACAGCAAGAAATACAGCTTTTGGACCAAATTTGAGCCAAGACTGTATCCCAAACTAACCTTGGGTGATTATAATTCTAAAATACAGGCCCCTTTGTAAATAATGAGCATGCTAGTCAGGTAACCTCCCTAAATGTTTTAAACATGAACTTAGATGTAGATGTACAGTTCAGAGTGGTGCATGAATCACTATTGACCAATCAGCTGTATTTTATCATCATAAATATTGGGTGGTTTGAAACGTGCAGTGTTCTGGCTGTTATTAAATGCCCGGCACCCCATTCTGCAGAACTGAAATAAAAACAAGTATCTCGATTCCGTGTGTTGATCAGCTCTCCCACAGTGGGTGAAGAGCCCTTTTTAGGGCCAACACCATCAATTCACCCTGACGTCCAGACGGATCCAAGCCAGAGACACACAGTGAGATGCAACAGGTCCAGCAGACTCCGCGATGCTCCGCTCTCCATCCCGTGTCTTCGCCGGACAGCCCTGCCTTCCTCTACACAGGAATTATGTGCTTTGACCAGGATTCCCTCCTCTTGGAGGCATCCAGAGGGGCCCCCGGCCGAAGCCCCGGCACGCGATTACAGCGGAGCTCGGGGCAACACGGCTCGTGCTCGCAGCCAGCGCCTGAACCATCAGCTTTTACAATTTCCCCAGTTCTGGCAATTTGCCCGTGAGGTGCAAGACGAGTTATCAACACTCACAGCTAACCAGGCAGTTTGCTTTTGCCGCAGTAATTGCACATAGAGATTAGAACCTTAATTGAGTATCTGCTCTTCTCCATGCAGATGTAAGCCAGGGTGGTTTGATTGGGGGTTTTTTTTGTTGATTGTTTGAGTTTGGGTTTGTTTTTTTTTTTGTTTTGCCTTCTTTAAACAAGGACTCCTCGTGACCTGCACAGACAGTACCGTCTGCTGGGAGTCTGTCATTGTCACTCCCAAGACTCCTCCGGACTCGGAGCAGGACTTATCCCGTAGGCTGCTCCCACCCACCAGCGCCTGGGGCTGATAATTGCAGGACAGAGCAGAGAGCTTGCCCAATTAGCTAATTCTGTTAATTCAAAACATCTCAGCAAGGCATACAATAACATGTAATTTGACCTGCCCTCACTTCAGTGAGTCATTTTGTGGATTCATTGATTTGTTTTTCAGGGGAACATGAAATAAAAGCTACCGGAGAAAAACAGCAGGCACATTCCCTTCAGAGGGGGAATTCCCTGGTAGGGCAGCACCCCCAGCATGAGAAGAGGTGTGGGTCACCCCAAGTGAATCTCGGGGACTCCCAATGTCCTGCTGGTTTCAGCAAAATACACTTGGCTGCTGCCTGAAACACTTGTGATGTTTGAGACATTAGAAAAACAGGCGCGAGTTTAGAGAAAAGTCCTGAGTGGCTCCTTCTTTTTGGTGTCTCTCCACTAGGTGTTTTGTGATGTCCTTATTTACCCCTCAGGCTCACGTCCTTGCACCACTTTAAACAGTGTTCCACACTCTTGTGTCCCTGCAACACAGAGGTATCTCAGCAGAAGGGATCCCACACATATGTCAGGAGATATGCTTAAAGCTGGCCAGGCTGCTGGACTTGCAGGACAGAACTTCTACACACCACCTACGAGAGGTTTTTTCTATTGTTCTCTACCTCTTCTATCTCCATTTTTCCTGACAACCATCTGGATAAGCCCTAGCTATATGTTTAGTCAAAGCAGCAATAAATAAATATATTTAATCAGCAGCAGCTGAGATGCTGGAGATTTCCAGAAGCACATCTGGTCCTGCCAGGAGCTGAGTCCCTGGAGCTGAAGAAGGAAGGTTGGGGAGCACACACAGATCAAGCAGGAGAGCTGGTGTGCACAGCTGGAGTGTCAGCAAATCACCCAACTTGTTTACTGACCTTTTAAAGAGGTGAAGGATGAAATAAGCAGAGAAAGCCAAACAGAAATCTGTAGTAAGTCCACCATGAGTTCAGCTGCACATCATATTTCAATCATAAATTATTTCCTCCAGGATGAGCACTGGACATGGAGGCAATTGTCCACCAAACATCCCCTGTTGGAGGTTTTCCTTTCCGCTTCAAAGCAGAACTAACCAGCCTCATACCCCATCTTTCTCCTGCCCCCAGGTAGGTAATGAAGTGACCTCCGTGTAGCTTCACTCGCTGGCACGACTGACATTTGTCCAACAGCAAAAGAACACCCGTTTCATCCACTCAGCCATCCCTAACCCAGAGACAGCATTTGATGCTTTTCAACCGTAGTTAAGTAACAGAAAGACTTCAAAAAAACCCAACCAAAACCCCACAAGGCAGCTGGGAGCGTGGTGATATCATCCAGCCAAGGAGCAAATCTGAGATGCTGCGCCGATAGCAGAGACAAAACTTGGGAGCCGTCAGCTACCCAAGTGACTGCTTTCATCTCTCTCGCAGTAGGCTTGGAATTTAAATCAGGTATTCCGCTTTGTAGCTGCAGTTGCATCAAAGGGCATCTCACACCTGCTACATCAAACAGCAAGCACGAAGAATTGCCAAAGGAAAATTAAGGTAGAATTAGAGTCATAAGCCAACTCATGTAAAAATAGCTCAGGCAAAAGTGGCTTTTCCACACTCGCGTTTCTCGCACCGGAGCCGCATCCTACCCGTGCAGTGAGCGAAGTCTCCAGGGATGGAAGATTTCCTCAAGCCCCCAAACCCATCTCCTTCCCCGCATCAGCTTTTCACATTTTTTAGAATTATTTCCAACTCAGAAGAGCAACAAGGAACTTGGTGCAGGTGGGACTGACGGATCCTTCCTCCCTCTTAATTTGCCAACTCGTTCCACACAACAAGCCCCTTTTTTCCTTAACAGCCATTTCAGGTGTTTCAAATTTTGTTCAAGAAATACCCAGCAACTTTCTTACTGTCTGAACAGGAACATGAGTTTCATGTTGGTTTGTTATTTACTTTCGTAGCTTTACAGAAATGTTATTTAATTCACAGTTCCATGTTAAAAAAACCCTCTCGGAGGGTCAGGCCTTGCTTGAATGTGTGAAGTTATTCACATTACAGGCTGTTATCAGCCCTTCAAAAGAAAACACTTTCCTTGTGATGAATCAAACCCTCCCGTATGAGCCAGGACAACTCAGTGCTATTTCACTTAAATTCCTACTGGCTTCAGAAACACCTTTTTAAAGTAAATTCACTTCATGAAGCCAAGTTTGAAGGAAGAAACAACTGAAAGCTGAGAAAATGGCCACAGCATCTCCTCGGGGTCCCACGTCAGGAACAGGATCTGATTTACCCATCGGAAACTCCCTGCCCGGGAGCACCGCTAGCTAGAAACAACATTTCCACACAGCACTCACGGAGGAGATAAAACATTAATGACAGTCAACAAATTCCATCATTTTTAAGTGCTTTCCCTTCCCAACTGCCGCTGCTGGCAGAGGGGAGCGTTTGGGGATGTTCCCAGCTTGCTCATAGTAAATAAATCCCTTTTCTCTCCATCTGCCACACTGGAGGCGGCGCGGCAGGTCCCCCTCTTTGCTGGAGAGCTGGAAACCCCTGTAGCACCGTCGAAAGCAAGGACATGGCGCAGGCTGGCCGGGGGGGTGGAAATATTCCTACCCAAGAACCAGACACATCTGGGGAAGGCACGGCCGCATCGCCCTCGGTGGAGGCATAAATCTGCCCCTCATCCCAGACTGGTGCCAGAAGCGATGTCACGTTCTCAGAAACGTGAATATGCAAAGAAATAATTAGAGAAACTAAAAAAGCCTTTCAGTACCTCCTGGGCAGGTGCATTGCTCTCCCTCCCATCCCTCTCAGCCTACGCTGCAGCAATGAAATACTCTGCCCAGACCTCTTGGATACAAGAGCAGGAAGCAGTTTCCCACTTTAAGTAGATAAAGGGATGGTTGGAAGAGGCCAGGATGCCCAGGTGACACACAGCCACCATCTCCACACCAGCACCACCATCTCCTCGCTCAGCACCATATTTTCTCTTGGTCCCACCACCGGGCCCCACCAGCACATCCCCATGTCCCCTGGGGAGCCAGGTGATTCCCACCTCCCTGAAGGGAAACCTTGGGATTTCCTAGTGATTTTCCTGCACTGGCCAATTTTGGAGAAGCGGGGTAATTTTTCTCCACTGGAGGGATTTTTGTGCCCATCTACAGCAAGTTTCCAAGCCATGTTGAGCCATGGCCATTGCAGGTACGTACCTGTCAAGGCTTGGCTGGAAGACACACAAGCTGCTGCTCACCACGGCTTTATCACTAACAGTTACAGACTCATCCAGACACAGAAAATAACCCATGGAAGAGCCAAAGCCAGCGCAGCCTCACGTCTGACAGTGCCACCAGCCCTGGGGGTAGGTATCTGACAGCCACCCCTCACCTCACATGCCGCTGCCTGGGAAAACATGTGCTGCTTCTTTGGTTGTGACACCAGGAAAGCAGAGAGGAAAAGGCAAAGTAGTACAGAAAGTGCCCTCAAAATCAGCAAAAGGAGCCCTAAGGTTTTGCTTTTCTGTGTGTGAAATGAGTTGCCTGAAAGGGAAAGTGTTTGATTTAATTAAATGTAAGAGGAAATAAGAGTGGAAGAGGAGCTGGAGATCAGCATCCCTCTCGGAGGGGATCCAATCACCACACTTCACACCTGATGGCTCATTAAGCCCAACCTGATGGCAGGCAATGGGCTGGTGTTACCAGTCCCCATCCATCCCCAGCCACCTCACAGCAAGCCACTGGCAGGTCTTCCCAGCAGGTCTTTAGCAGCAGAAAAGGGAAAATAAAGACTAATTACAGTCCTTAGGAAACACGGCCAGCAGGAGCGAGCCCAGCAACTTCACCAGCAGCTCCACATGGCACCAGGGAGGTCTTGAAGGTGGCAGATGCCTCCTGGGCTGCCGGAGGCAACGGCAGCGGGGCCGTGGGGCCAATGGCAGGAAGCGTCTGATCCATGCGGACCCCCATGGGACCACAGGCTTGGAGGGGTCATCCTTGCAGGTGCAAGCTGCAGTGCAGGCACCACCACAGCCTCCCCGTGCACCACGGAGGTGGGGGAAGAAGAGCAGGGAACAGAAGAGCTGGGCATAAAGAAGGAAATTAAAAGCAGAGCGTGTGAATACCTTTTTTTTTTTTTTTTTGAGAGGAGACAGGATTGACAGTGCAGAGGAAAAGGGGAAATCCTTCAAGGGGGGGAAAGCTGAGTGTGCCGAAGCGCAAAGGTGGGATGGGAGATGGGGCATTACCCATCAGAGCAGTGGGGTGACAAATCCTACCGGTTTTGCCACAGTGTGGGCAAAATTAATGTGGGCTCCAGCCATCCTCGCCTCCAGGCAGGCTCAGGGCTGCAGGTTTAGTTGAAGCACCACCATTTCCACAAGGCTCTTCCTTCGGAAGCGCCCTCTCCACACCACGCTTCTGATATAAAGGGCATCGCAGGGCTCCACGTGGTCCACAGCATCTGATCTGAGCAGCATGTGGGTTGGGGCAATTAACTGTCCTGACGTGAGAGCAACTCTCATTGCTAATTACCTTTGGAGAGGAAGAATCTTAATAAAAATTAAAGTCCAAGTGGGTTTAAGTACAATATCTTTGAAGTACAAGGCAGGAGACCTTTATCCACCAGGATGCACGGTGTTTGTGTAGCATCCCCGGGAACGGCAGTGCTGCATAGAAATTAAAGGTCCTTCTTCTTTATTGTTTCTTAGAGACGCAGCAGAAATATAAGATTTGGAGGACTGAGGAGTGATAAAAAACCACCAAACTCTGAGAGCTGCAAAGTTCAAAACATGCTTTGTTCCTTGCTATTCTTCATGCAATAAAAAAAAAAAAAAAGGAGCTCGTGCACGGGGTGGGAAGAGTCCTAGCGCTACACTGCACACCAGGAGCTTCATCTCAGCAGCTCTGGGGACCACAAGGCTGTTCGGATGGAGGAGGAGGAGGGTTTTCCTCCCCAGACCTCCCATTAGGGGTAGCCGGGGGACAGGACCACGAACCCCGTGCCAGGCACACAGCTCGGGGCAGCAGCTCGGAGCCCGGCAGCAGGCAGCCACGTGGCCACCCAGTCCCAGCTGTGCTTTGCCAAGGCATTGCTCCATCGCACCGTGTTTAAACCCACATTTTTTTCTTCCCAGTGAGCCCACAGAGCCCCGTCTGGGCCATCCACCTCCTCCTCACCCTGCTACCTCCAGACTCCCCTGTAGAAAAGCAGCAGAGGGAAGGGTTTTCCAAAGCCGTGGGAGGGAGAAGGGCTGCCCCAGCTCCAGGCTAGCGGCCAGGCCCCATCCCTGCACCACCGCCTGCTCACACCGCGTGCCCAGGCCGTCTCTGCTCCTCCTCTACGGGCTCCCACCTGCAACGTGTTTGCAGGGAATTATTTTCTGCAATCTGTCTGCCACTTCGGAGCCATTAGCATCCTCCCACAATTTGGGCTGTCATTTTCTCTAATGATATATTTAAAGAAAATGATACCACAGGCAAAGCATTTCTCGGTGATTATAACACATGGCAAGTAACAGCAGCAGGCGTGAGTCAGCCCGCCGGAGCTGTGTTTTCGCTCGGCGCTCCAGCTGCCGTCTGCTCCTCCCGGCAGGCACGGCAGGGCACGGCCAAGAACCGCGGCGAGCACAGCAGAGCTGCTGCCCCTCCAGCCCCACACCCCGCCACCATGCCCAGCACACGGGGCAGCCCATGGAGAGATGCTCCCCCCCAAAAAAAACCCCCACACCAAGCTGGGGAGGTCCTGCCCCAGGCAGGGCTCTCCAGGCTCCCACCAGCCTCTGGTTCTGAAGGGATGCTGCTGGGAGATGTAGCTCGAGGTCCCGTGGGACGGGGGCTACAGGTAAACTCCTGCGTGTTCAAACCAGGGCAGGGCTTACGCACAGAGGCGTTTGAGGAAGGTTTTACATACAGCTAAAGCTGGCACGTTTGCTAGTCAAATGCATTTGTTCTCCCTTTATGGCTGAGCTATAACAATTGCACAGCAAAGCGCAGGGACCATATTGCACTTCTAACCCATCCAGCCTTGGAGCTGCAAGGCAAAGGGAGGCTATTTTAAAGAAGAAAGAAAAGAAGAGCTAAACCCGGCTGCCCAAACAACTCCCAAGCACAGGGACATTCCAAAGGCACCATTAAGACCACCTGGGAGTTCATTTATAGCCATTAAGTTGATGAGCAGCTGTACAAAACCCAGAGACAGGCAGCTGTCACGCGTGTGTCTCATTCAGAACTGGGTTTTCTCAATGGCAGGTCCCCTCAAGAGACTTGCCAACTGTTCCAGATTTGTCTTGCGCATCTCAAATAAATCTACAGGAGGGGAGAGAAATGCTAAATCTCATTTAATAGTGATGACTGAGCCCACCAGGGCAGACAGGTCCATGCAGAAGGCCCAGCACATCTCCTGCTCGCAACCACGCAACCTTCTAGCTTGGTTCACCACCTCCAGCCCCACGTGTAGGTCCTCTCCAGAGGCACAATGCTTTCTCTTGCAGGTCTCTCCCAGTGCAGTTGCTGCAGAAATCAATATTCCGGTCAAGGCCAGCCGGGCTTTTTATTATTGGGCTGCAATGAGTGAACATGCGACATCCAACCATTTGCCCACTGATGGCTCCAAGCAGCCAAACTCTGGAGCAGTAAGTCAGAGAGTGATGATACAGAAAACAAGGGTGAAGTTTCTGTGCAATAAATGAACTAAATAAAGGAAATGAAAGGAGGGTGAGATCCCTTCCTGGCCTGCCTTCAGTGACCTCACAAGGTTTCAGCAGTACCAGCAAGGTGGATCTTTGCACCAGGCATCGGCTGAGCAGCGAGTTACTCTGTACTTGCTCAAACCTCCAGATCACAGGCACAAGTTTGGTTGAAAAAAGCTCGACTTTGATTAGAAGAGAGGGAAAATATTTCAATTTCCTCCCAGCATTTCTCACTGAAAGGTACATTTTAACTGCTTTGCTTGTGAGGAGCAGCTTGAGGAGGTGATAAAGCATGTCAGGAGCAAACCCAGCTGCACCCAGCCTTGACTGAAGCCACCGCAGGGTGTGGGGAGCTGCCTCCCGGGCTTTGGGAGCTGCAAGCTGGCAATAAACCCACGTGCAGTTTTCCAGACAGGAACAATGAGGGAGGAGGTGACTTCCTCTCCACCCAAAACCCCACCGGCAATTTGGGCTGCGTGTCCTGACACGATTGTTACCCTTGGAAAAGAGTGTGGACTGAGGATGTGTACTGCTATCCATCTGTGGTGACTTCTCCCGCTGCACCGGGTGCTCTCCTGGCCGGGAGGAGCAGGAGGGACACGCAAGTGCCTGGAAGCAAAGGGATATAAGAGGGGCACAAAGACAAATCTCCCTTTGCAACCTGCTCACAGCAGCTCCGCAGAGGTGATACCCACAGGAGTGCTGCTTGCACCACAAACCAGCAACTAAAGAGGGGAGGAGATGGGAATTAGGGACGTGCAGCTGCTTCCAGGCAGGATCCTGCTTGGCAGAGGTGGGGACACAGGGATGGACTGCAATCCCTGCCTCGGGGTGGATCTACCCCAAATGTCAGTAGAGAGAAGAATGTAACGGAAGCGATTAAAATTCAGTTTAGGAAATTGTACTGATGAACCCAACACACAGCGAGTCGCTTGTGCCTGCTTTCCAGCAGGGCTCCAGCAAGCCTTCCTCGTGATTAATTTTCCCTTCTGTTGCCTTGGCGAGTTCGGGGAGACACATTGCCGGCAAAATCTGGGAAGAGACCCCCAGGCTGCCATCCAGCGCAGATGGAGGAGGGCTCTCCACCGCCTCTGCGCCTGCTGCCAGCCCCATGCACGCTCACCCGCCGCCCACGCTACAAAAATCACCACGGCCAGATGATCAAAAAAGCAGTTTTCTTCCATGCGTGCTCCCCTGGGTCCTCGCAGCCTTGAACCGTCGGGGAGGATAACGCATCGCTCAAAGGCTTTCCTGCGCTCCCCCTTCCCGCTATTCTGCAAAGTTCTTAATTATTGAAGGGGGTGGCAGTGAACTCTCAGGCTGTCAGCACACCGAGTGTTTGCCCTTCTTAAGTATTAATTTCTAATACACAAGTAATTTAGAAATATCAAAAGTACTGGGTGTGTAATTTGGAGCAGTGTGTCACTAAATAACAAGCTCGTCACTGGGTGGATTTCAATCAGATCAGAGCAATTTAACTTGCAAAATACAGGTTGCAGCTCTTGAAGGAATGGAAATGTCTCCTTTTGTCTGAAATGAGGCGCTTGTATCTCTACCAGGAGACATTGTTGTCAGTCAGTCCTATTGCAGAAGGCATTATTATTGCTAAACACTGTCTTCTGCTATTTTGGGAAGAAAAAGCAGCATTTCCATAGGACTCTGCCACCGTACAGTAGCTCTGCATTGGTTGGTTTATTAATATTGGCAAAACGGGGCTGGGCCGGGCAGTGGAAAGGCGGTTTTGCACCAGGCAGGCTGCAACGGAGGAAGCGCTGCTCAGGCTGTCCAAAAACCGGGACCTTGAGTCCTTGGGGACTTGGAAGTGAAAGTGGTGGGAAGGCAGCTGCAGAGACCGGCCACCCCAAAAACGGGGAGCAAACTGCATAGGTCTCACTTGGACAGCAGGGAGCTGGGGGGGTTGTTTACCTCCTCCTTTTTTCATCTTATTTTCAGCAGCAAAAACGCCATGAGGAGAATACACGGGAGCCAGGCACGGAGAAGGGCGGCACTAAACGGGGTCAGCGCTCCCCTCCGGCAGCTGCATCTCAGGGCATCGCTGGAGACATCAGCAGGGTCTTTTTTTTGGGTAGGAATTTCCCACACACGCAGTGACACAATCACCAACCTCACACCGGCCCCAACTCCATCGCAAAGTAGAATCTTGAGCAGAATCTAAGATTTGCCCCAAAACAAGCTGTGGGGCCTCCTCTCCCGTCGCACGCGGGACCGCAGCACCATGCGCATCCCCCGCGCGACCCTGGGGAGATGATGTTGCTCCTGCCGATAACAGCACAGGCAGGTTTTGAAGCATTCTAATAAGGCAGGGCACAGCTGATTTGCATTTTTATGGCCTTGTTTGGATCAATGCAAATTTTATACACTGTGTTTACACTGATAAGTGTGCACCTGCGCCCCTGCATGACTCTGTCCTGCCCCGTCTCCCCTCAGTTTCCCTCAATCAGGCTGAGACAAAGACAATCTCCGAGCGCTCCTTAACGATCTCCAGAAATAGACCCAGACGACTTCAGCTTCGTTAGAGGCTGAGAAAAGCACCTGCCATTGAGATGAACGGCAGAAATCAAAGGCTGGCAGGGTCTGGCTCAGGGACCTCCTGGGTCACCAGCAGCCGCTGTTTGCTCAGTGAAGAGCCAATTCCTCACTGGCTCCCAGTGGCTCAGTCCCAGCACGGCTCCCCATCATCACCCAGCCCAGTCCCGCACTGGGATCAGCCTGCTAAGACCATATTTTTCTATCTCTCTGTTTTCTGGAGCATCTCTGTGCACGCAGCAAACCACCTTCAGAAAAATTTGTATTCATGTAGGGATAAAAAGCTATAAAGGTGTTGGGATTGTGTCCAGCAGTGCTGGGACAGAAACACCGGCATCCTTTGCGTCATTTCCCACCTTCAGTCCCAGGGGAGAAGGGAGATTTTGGCAGGGCCGGTACAGGAGCAGGGCTGCCATCCATGTCAGCATCAGGTTGTAAATACTGCAAAGGAGCCAAAAAAACCAGTTCTCCAGGCTGAATAAGTGCAAGTTGTATTTAAAAAAAAAAAAAGGCTGATCTGGCAGCTCAGGAGCTCTGGAATTCAGGATTAAAAGCATATGGCTAAAGAAGGATCAGAGGAAACTTTTTTCCCATCCAGGCAGTTGGGGAATAACTGGCCCAAGTATGTGGTGAGCCCACAGCTTCAGCTCAGCCTCTCCACTCCCTCAGCAGCACCTCAGCTCAGCCACCCTGGGATGATGAGCACAGCCAGTTCAGCTCTATTCCTTTCCCAAGAGGAGAGAAATGTGCTAAGAAGTCACGGAAATGGAGACCCCACAGGCTGTCTGAAGCAAAACCACCCACAATATTCAAGTATCCATGTTTGCACTGAGCAAAACAAAAAAATCTGATGGCTTTGACAGCCTTTGCCTCTTCTTGATGCGCCCGTTAGCAGCCACATTACTGCCCGGGAACTTGGACTTATTTCTGCATGCCTCGGGTATAGAAAATTGGAAATCACAAAAGCTGCTCTTGCCTTCGCAGAGCTGGGAGAAATGCAGGCTGGTACATCAGAAGACCCATCAAGTGCAAAAAAGGCAGCCTGCAAAGCCTGCTCCTCTCCCCAGCCGCTCACCACCCCTTCCCTGCCTACCCGCCTGGCCCCCGCAGGCAGCAAAGTAGGCAAGGAAGATCGCTCCGCAGCACCAAAATGATCCAAGTTACAATAAACAGCAGGTACAGGAGTCGTTGGCAGCATCTTCTCCCCCGGGGATGGCAAGCTAAGATGAGAAAGGAGCCAGGAATTGCCCTGGCTGCTCAGGGAAGCGATGGAGCAGAGACGGGAGACGCGATCAGCAGGAACAGTCACTGCCTAAACCACCGCAGCACATCTCGGCCAGCAGGAAATGCCAGCAACTGCCACTCCACTGGGATTGCTCAGTGCTTCCAGGTGCTTTGCTCTCCCTTCCTTCCTCACCGCCATCCCCTCCCTCCAGCGCCGCGTGCTCCCTTCCCTCTCTTCTTGCTGTTTGTATTTAGGCAAAGTTAATGAAAGGAAAGACATTCCCCAGCTGCTACTTGCCGAGTGCATCCTGGGACTTCAGAATCCAATCAGAAGTGCTTCGGTCCAGGCTGCAGACTCATTTGCAATGTAGTGGAATATTTGCTTTAATTATTTTGATTTGGTTTATTCTTCTCTGTTTCCTCCAAGATCTTTCTTTCTATGAAACGGCTAAATAAGTACTTTCTACAAAGTACTCGAACGCCAATTTTGCTTAGTGTTTGCATAATTCTCTCATTAGAATAAACTGCCAATCGTTTCGTAAGCCTCTGGCTGAGCTGAGCTGCAGAGCGCCGTTATCCCCGCGCCCTGTTCAGACCCAGTGCTGGGCAGCGCCGCCCCCGCTGGGGCACGGGGGCCCAAACGCCACCCACCTCCTGAAAACCCTCCTCAGATACAGGCTGGGTTTGAGACTTTCCTTTTACGCAGCCGCTCAGGCTTTGTGGGAGCAAAGCGCAGCGCTCCCGTGGGTTGGGGAATAAGTCATTTGCCCCAAGAGCATCCTCGTAACAGTCACGCGAAGGGAGGGGGGCGTTTGCAGACCCCTGCGCCCCCTCCCAGGTATTCAAGCTGGACCAGACCAAGTCAGAGCTTAAACCTTGACATCGTTGGTTTGGCCAGACTGGGTCATCGCTAACCCCCAGGAAAAGGAATTGGAGCAGATGGTTTGTTAGGAAAACGCGGGCAGCTTGTGCATGTGATACATCTGTGAATGGTTTTTGCTCTTCCCAGTGACAGCCACTCGCAGGAACCATCTCCCTTCTGCTCAACCCAAAGGCACGTCGGTCCGTACGCTGCAGGCTCTTTGCTTTGCCGGAGCTGGCTCTCGGCAGCTTTGCCGTGCATAATTCTGGCCGGGGCTGCCGGCGCTGCCTCCGTGCTGGATGTCTTCCAGCATCGCTCGCTGCCGGCGACGGCAGCGTTGCCAGCCCTGCCCACCAGCGCTGCATCAGCAGCATCCCGAACCGGGGATGCAGATTCTCGCCAAAACGCTCGTTTTGCGTGGTCTGGTTGCTGGGAGGGATTGAGGATATTTCACAGCCAAAGCCAAAACCACAGCTTTGACAGCTCAGCACCATTACTCCAGCACCGCTCCGCTGGCTCAGCCCATCAGCAGCGACTTCTTAACACAGCTGCGCTCTCGGCGAGAGGCCCAGGTGGCATCTTGGCCTGTAACAAGACCAGCGTGGCCAGCAGGAGCAGGGCAGTGATGGTGCCCCTGTACTCGGCACTGGTGAGGCCGCAGCTCGAGTGCTGTGTTCAGTTTTGGGCACCGCAGTATCAGAGAGACATTGAGGTGCTGGAGCGTGTCCAGAGAAGGGCAATGGAGCTGGTGAGGGGTCTGGAGAACAGGTCTCATGAGGAGCGGCTGAGAGAGTTGGGATTGTTTAGCCTGGAGAAGAGAAGGTTGAGGGGAGACCTTCTCACTCTCTACAGCTACCTGAAAGGAGGTTATAGCCAGGTAGGGTCAATCTCTTCTCCCAAGTAACAAGCGACAGGACAAGAGGAAACGGCCTCAAGTTGTGCCAGGGGAGATTTAGGTAGGAAAAACTTCTTTACCAAAAGGGTTATCAAGCATTGGGACAGGCTGCCCAGGGAGGTGGTGGAATCGCCATCCCTGGAGGTATTTAAAAGCCGGGCAGACGTGGTGCTGAGGGACATGGGTTAGGGGTGGTTTTGGCATAAGTTTACGGTTGGACTTGATGATCTTGAAGGTCTCTTCCAGCCCAAGTGATTCTATGATTCTGCCTCCAGCACCCGGATCGGATGCTGTTCAAAGCCAGACGACCACCAAAACTTTTCCAGCCTGGGCAGTAGCCCCCGGCAGCTGCAGGCCAGGTGTCCCAGGTGCACCACCACCTGCACATGGACCACAGTCACATCCGCTGACCTCCACCAGCTCTCAGAGGGGGGCTTCCAGCACGAACCCCTCTCTCAGCACAGCACAACCCCACCTCCAGCATCCCCCTGATCTGGCAGCACCAGAAGGCTGCGCCGATTCCCTGGCACAAGCAGCAGCCCTGTCCCCTGTGAGCCTGCGGAGCAGCACACACAGCACGGCAGTCACCTCCAAGGTGAAAAAATGCCATGTGCTTTCTCCTTCCATAAATGCTCTCTTCTTCTTGTGGAAAGGGGAACAGATACAGCAAGGTTTTCTTATCCACATTACAAGCCCGCCATGATGCTGCTATAAAGGCTGCTTGAAACACATGGCACAACATCCTGGAATAAGAACTGCTGTAAATCCTCTTCAGTATTTCTTACTTCTGCCTCCAGGTGGGCAGATTTATGGCTGGGAGGGTCCAAGAAGCCCCTTTTCTTACCTGCCAGGAAGAGCTATATAGCCAGATCCTCTCATTAATGCAAAGGATCCTCTTCAAAGCTAACAACTACATTTTGCCCTCAACCCCACTGTGAATATTTTACTGCCGCTTAAATTCATTCTTAGCCCTGATTTTGCTGCTGGCACAGGGTTTAGCCTGCTTTGGATAATCACCAGGCAAGTGACATGTTCTGTTCTCGTTTTTGTTTGTGAGGGTGACTACAGAAGTAAAATCATGTCGCTGTCATGCCTAATGCAGACAGGTTTAGTACAAGTGCTTCCCCACAAAGCTCTGCCAGTGGAGCTCATTTCTAATCCTTCACATCCTTGCTCCTTCCTAGGGGTGCAGGGCAGCTTTCAGAGCTGACAGGGCTAGCGGGGATTTAAATCCCTGCCTCCGGGAGACCCTTCCCTGCTATGCCAGAATAGGGTGGAATAATATCTTTTGACTTTGACATACTTGGCTTTGAAGCTACCCATTACTGGAGCCATCTGCCTGCCAAAATCTCCTTTGCTGTGCAGAACCGGGCACCTTGATTTCATCTCCAGTACCCACCTCCCAGCCTCTGAGCTAACTGCTAGAGCCACATTTCTACCCAAATTCACTCTTCTAGACAGTAGGAAGATCAGATGGCAAGGAAAAAAATTCAATTCCCTTGAATATTTAATATTAATTGAGGAAGTGGATGGGAAAGTTGGGTACACTCTGCACAAACACTTAATGTGCCAGATGGGTTGGAGTAATTCTAAGCAGTGGTTTAGTAAATGTCTTAAGAAGAAAATGAACGCAGGCACAGAGCTGCATAAGTGGCATCCAATAAATACTTCAATCAACGTGCATTAAAGACCAGAAT
Organism: Chionis minor; assembly: GCA_013398295.1. Lineage (NCBI taxonomy): Eukaryota > Metazoa > Chordata > Aves > Charadriiformes > Chionidae > Chionis > Chionis minor. Next base: position 103,609 of record VZSF01009524.1, on the reverse strand, counting down.
AAAGGCTATTTACAAGATTTCAGTAGGTAGAAAAAAAACCCTGTGATGTTAATGAGATATGAAGGCTAATTAGTAACTGATACTTAACAAGACAGCAATAGCTGATGGAAAAAATGGAAAGCACCCATTTGAAAGCATGACTTCTGTGTAACTGCATTTTTCTTACAGCATTGTTATTGAACAGTTTCCACCAGGAAAACGGGCAGGCAGATGGTTTTCACTCATTTAAGCAGTAAGTGCCACTGCAGTGGTGACAAGGAGGAACAGCCAGATTTAGGCTGCACATCCATGCCCATCCTCAGAGCCACCAGCCGCCTGCCCACCGAGGGCGGTCAGAGACATGAAGGGATGTTGCCACAGCCTCATGGGCAAACTCAGCCTTTCCACAGCGAAAAGCAAGCGTGGACTTACATCTTTAATCTAGAGACACATTTCTGCTTTCCATGGCAGATAACCTGCTTTTCACAGCCTTCACTCCCTTTGCAACTCGGAGTAAGAAACACCACATGTCAGAGGACTCAAGTGGGTGCTGAGAAAGCAAAGCGTGTTTCCAGACTAATGGGTTTCTTGCCATTTCACATCATTTTCTGCATTCATCTGTGCAAACAACAGTTGTATTCTCATGACTATTTTGAGCTGTACTGTTGCCACACTGAAACGTTACTCTGTGGCAGTAGCAGTACTCCTTGCTAAAGGGAAGCCACCCATGGCGCCGGGAGGCTGATGCTTATTCTGCTCTTACTAGTTACAAAGAGCCCACACAGGGAGAAGTGATTCACAAAGACTACAAGCCATCAGCAGCTCTTGCCCTGGTATTTCTTGAGGCAAAGCACTTGTCCATCTTCTCTTTAGGGGTCCTGTCCTCACCACACCAAACTCCAGGAAAATCCTGTGCTCTGCACGTTGCCTTGATGGGACAGCTCTGCCCTCACTGTGGGTCGCACCAGGCTGCTCCAGCATTTTAGGAGAAGGACATCATGCTAACATTGAAAAATCTCACAGGGAAACAGCAAAGAGGCAGACTCCCAAAAAAACCCCACCATCCTCTGGGAAACAAACGAGTCATCTAAATTAGAAGAACAAAACCTACAAAAGCTGTTGCTTAGGCAAACCTGTGATCTAATCCCATGAGTCATGGCAGCAGTGCCTGGAAAGCAGCGCAAGCTCTGCCTTGGCAGTTCTTCCTTTCTACCACTTGTCCCACTGACTTCCCGATATCCCAGCAAAGCCCTGGGAGATTCAACCCCATCCCTCCTCCCCTTTTCCCCAGGAACGGGTATTAGCAGCGAGGAAGGCATGTTTTCACAAGGATGAACCGCCACCTGCATCCTTCCCACTGAATCCCAGCAAATCACCCATCTTTCCCTCAGTGCAGTGACATGGTGCTACAGGAGAGATGCTCCCTCAGCAGTTAGCAGCTGCCCACGCGCATTGTCCCCCTTTGGATAATGCAAACTTGTCAGCTCATAGGTGCCTATTATTAATAATTAATTCCAGCACATAGAAAAGTTATTCAACAAGGACCAGGATTTGAGTTGGCACCACTAGAAAGAAGTAGCATTGCAGAACTGTGAAGGCACAGGGAAGTTTTGAAGGGAGAAAAACATTAGGTCACAGGAAATGCCCACGGGGTGTCAGCGTTTCTGGGAGTTGAGAGAGGTGGAAGATAACACTTCAAGAAAAGGTTAAAATTAACATCCTGATTAAGTTACAGCTCACAGAAATCAGCTCATAGAAACTGGGAGGAAAGGATTTGAGTACGAATGGAGCCCCAGGGAAGGCTTGGGTGTAAAAGTTACAAGTCTTTAATCTTCAGCCTCTTCCATGAAGGAAAATACATCAACATCAGCACTGGATCCCCAGCCAGTTGGCTGGGCGAGCATCCTCAGAGCTGGGAAATACAGAGAGGTAAAAAAGCTCTTGAGCAGATGGGAGCAGAGGAACATGCAAGCATGACGTTACTCCACTTCTGTGGGCTTTGCTCTTCAAAAGCCTTTTGCCTTTATTTACAACATGACAATTTTTGAGTCCAGTTATACAGCAAATTCATCCTGGATTGTGTCAGAGAGATGCTTTAGGATTGCAAATTCAGTTAAACAGGGACTGTCCTGGCCTCGCTCCATGTCCATGTGGACCAAAGCATCTCACCTTGCACTGAGACGATAGCTGAGAACGGGGCTCCGAGGGGCTGCTCTGAGCCACCGCCACCCCCCCGTGCACTACCCTGCTCACACGTGGGGATGAGCTCAACACAACATGATACATGGGCGCTATTAAAGTCTCAACTCTTTGGAATAATTGGTCTCATTAACTTTGGGAGACTTGTGGACAACAAATATGACTTCAGCAGAATTAAATCACCTCCTTCTGTGGGATATCAATTACAGAAAATGCCATCTCAGAGTCTGCAGCAGACCACTCAGCACAAAGGACCATTACAAGTTTTAATCAGGGATCATTATGGGATGTGTAATATGCAGGATTGCTTTCCAAACAATTTACTGAGGATATTCTAGCAAGGAGAAACTCTTCAGTGGCATTCAGGATGAGAACACAGAATAGGGATGCTGCATGGAAGGGAGGAGGAACTGAGGACGAGAGAAAGGAATAAAAAGGAGAAATGTGTTAGAGCTGAGCACGGTTATCCATGATGCAAGTAATTAGTACAGGGTTATAATTATCATAGTGAACAGATAATACAATGGGATCCTTCCACAACAGCACTCAAGGGCTCACAGTGAAATTTAATACTGAATTGCACCACAGGAAAAAGACCCGCTAAACATATAGGCCAAGGAAGAACTGCCAGAGGATCAAGATGTTAAATAACCCCTGTGGAAAAAGTCTAAAGGGCTCTGCATAGTAACTCCTGGAGCAAAGCACATACATCAAGAATGAAAAATAAGATTAAGAAAGCAAAAACCCTGCTTTAGCCTATTTCCCATGGAGCACAAGGGCAGGCACTTGCACTTGGCTAAAGGAGTCTTTTTTTCCTGCATCGCCTCAAAGCCTCTGTCGTGTTTCCCCTTGTCTAGCCATCTGCGTGCTGCATTCAAAATACGAGCGCTGCTTACGACAGAGGGGAGATCTGACTTGCATTTCCCATCCCAGTTTGCAGAGACATAACTGATGACGCACTCTGCAAGCCAGGGAGGAGACTTGGGGCTTGCTCCACTTTTTGCTGCATAGACACGCTCTGAAATCGCTCCAGCCCTTATAAGAATGTTTGCCAGTCACTAGGCAAAGGGTGGCTTGGGAGGAAGGGGTCCTGAGCCCTGCGGTCCCACACCCTTGGCTCCGCTGTGATGCACAGGGAGAGCGAACCAGCTGGGGAATCATGCAAAGCACATCCCTACGGATACATCTTCCCCTTGCAAGCTGGGCTACGAAGGTGGACAGTGCTAAGAAATCTGGGAGATTAATGGGTCTCCAGTGAGCCCGAACAGCTTACCCCAAACCACCCCATCCTCACCCACCTTTACACACTGGGTTTCCCTCTCCAGGACTAACAAACAGCAGGCGGACAGAGAGCACATCATCTTCTCTCGGAATGGTGCCAGTGTATGTCCAACTCCTTTTTCCCCATTTATCCTGGTCTTGGCAGTCAGAATTAGTTGACTCCATCCAGCAGGCTCCATGGAGGTTCCCTCTTCTACTCACTGTTTTTAAGAGCAACACCAGCTGCCATGTAGTCAATGGGAAAATAACTTGGTTTAGCTTCTTCCCCTGTCATTACTGGGCATCACATTAAGAACATGGCAAATCACTGAGGAGAGGAAGAAACACTTGTGCTAATGAAATTTAAGCAGCTGACAGCACCACATGTCAAATTGAGTTACAGGCAGCAGATAACGGAGGGCACTCACTATCTGATGGAAAACCCCGGCATCCCTTGGGATACACCATTTTCTCACCATCCAAGCGCAAAGTCCTCTCCATAGTGCCACAAAGTCCTGCACACATCCATGAGAGTTTGGGTTAAGTAAGACTTAATACTTAATACCCAATTATGAGCCTGTGGGTGGAACGAGCGTGCCGCAGACAGCACACACATCTCAGCCTGGAGCAAGAGGAGGGGGCCACAGCACACCATGCTGCCCAGAAAATTCCATGTGCCCTGGTAGCACAGCAGGGCAAAGGGGGAAGCAAGAGAGCAGGGAGTGAAAAGACTTCATGAGGGTGAGGGAAGGTGACACCCAGGTTCCCCCAGGCAAAAGGAAGCTGCTCCAGCCCTTGGGTGAATGAAGGAGAAAGGACCTGACTATAGCACTACCCCTATCCTTTAACCTCCAGCCCATCCTGCACCGTTGGCTCCATGGATGGCACGCACCAGCTCAGCACGGCGCTGCTGGACTAGCAGCACAGCTCCAGGCTCCCAGGAGTCGTCCAGACCCACCTGGGTTCTGATTTCCCTAAATTTTTAGCACTGTGCCCTTCCACACCCCATGCACTTCACTGGTGACAAGTCTCCAGTCCTCATGTCTACCACTGCCCTTGTAATTGGCAGGTGGGAAAGCAGAGCATCACCTCCCATCTCAGCATCCCCCATCCTCGAGGCTCCCCAGACCCCAGCAGCCCTCACCCACCCCAGAAAGCAAACGAGGTGGTGCCAAAGGGACACCAGTGGCCTCGGCACCTCACAGTAACCCTGTGGGTGCTATTGATTGCTAGAGATAAAACAAGACACTAGTTATACAGCCATGTAACAACACTAACAAGATGGGGAAAATGCAGATGGAAAAGCAAAGCAGTGTTAAGCGAGCAAGATTTGGCTGGACCTTCACGCAAACCCAGGATGTTTGCAATGTCCAGCATCACCGACTTGGTGAGCTGAGGTCTATGACATAAGGAAAAAGCTCCTGCAACAGGCCTGTTATTTTGTACGCTCCTTTAGCATCCATCCCTACCTGCCCCATTCCCAAAGCAGCCTGTGAATCCCATTTACTAGCCCAGACCATCCAGTCGCCTCCCTCTAACCTCTCTGGGACAGCCCTGTCTGGTGCTCCCCTGATAAGAGATACCTGTTTAATACAGCTGAGAAAGCCATCATGAGCTCCCAGCGCTGGTAAATGAAGCAAAGTAAAATTGGAGCTAGAAACAAGACACAGTTTTTAACTGCAAGGGTAAATTCCAAACTTAATCAGGACTTTCAGGGGGTTTGCTATCACGCATTGCTTAGCCCTGAAATTAAGATGCAACATATGCAAGAGCTCAGACAGAAACATGGGATTGGGGCAACAACGGGGTAAAGCTGTACACCTCGTGGGAGGCCAGATTAAATAATTAGAGTGATCCCTTGTAGTTTCGAAGGCTGTGAGCTCCCCTAACTGTGTCACAGCAACCACGTTTAACAGAGCACAGAATCCCATGAAATTAAACCAGACCAAGGGTTTCCAACCAGAAATGCTTTAATCTGGTGCAATTTCACACAAACTGCCCTTCCATGCATATCTGCAGTCTGCAGGTGTAACCCCCCAGTGCTGATGTTTTACCAGTCTCAGAAGACCAGAGCACACAGAGGAAGCACAAAACTCCACGCATCCCACCTCGACTCACAGACGCATGTAGCGCAGGCAGGAGACGTGGCTAGCTGCTTCAGGTCTCCTCAATAATGACAGACATGAAATATGGGACTTGCTTTCCAATAGAAAAGTTAGCAGGAATAAAAAAACCCCAAAGCATAAAAGTATCACCAGCCCAGCTGCCTGGGAGAAGAGCATATATGTATTTTTGCTGATAAAGCCCCAACCCAGCACTGTTCAGCACTGCCACAGTTAGCTTCAAACTTGCAGTTGGAAACCCAGTTGGGCTTTGGCTCCTTGTCCCTCGAGCAAAGAGACACTGACATCCCAAATGCCACTAAATCACAGCCTCTGCAGCCCCGTCCTGGGGGCAGCACAGACACCCAGCAACGCTCCATCAGCTCTCTGGGCTCAGCATTGCTCCATCCTCCGGTTCCTAAAGTGCTTCCCAGACTCAGGGCAACCTCCATGAGACATCACTGACTTTGCATCGCTCCTGCAACACAGGGCTATAACCGCACAAGGGTTCCTGATTTACGGAACTAACAGGAAAATAAAGCAATGTATCATCTGTTGTCTGATGGCATTAGGTATCACTAATCCCACGATGGCCAAGCGATGAGGAAAGACGCAGATGCAGCCGCATAACCCACGAGTTCCTCACAGCCCCAGTCACCACATTTACCACGGGCATTAAATGGATTGGGAAAGACAGTGCAAAAACACACATTCTGCAAAACTCTCGCCTGCCCTGCTTGGTCCAGTTTTCAGCCAGCCGGGAGGAGCTATTCACTGCCACTGCAATTATCCCCACTAAGTTACATCCTTAGGGAGACCCACCTGCACCAGGGCTGTGGTGCCCCAGGTGCTGCACAGAGATGTCCCTGGGGGATTATCCTCACCCACACACTGGGCAAAAGGAGTGTTAAGGTTCACTCCTAAGGTCTCCCACTTCTCACCTAGATGCTTAGCACGTGATGTGGGTCAAAAACCCAGGAGTACTTCAAACACCTGATGTCCATCCAGGTCCCTAAGTCCCTTTGATGGTAAAATATCAAATCAGTGACTTCAGCCTCTGCTTCCTTGCTCCCACTCTCCCCATGGAACAGCCAGGGCTGTCTAATGGGAACCTTCACAGGACTGAACTCAACCACATTTTTGTGAACAGGAGGGCTCAGGCTGGTCTGCTCTGGGACCCAGCTTGCTTGGAGGCACGTTGTGCCAGTGGAAATGCTCTCACAAGCAAACAGGCTGCAATTCCATGCAGGGATGTAATCCAGGGCTCTGCCCAGCAGCCAAAGCCACCAGCATGGTGGCCCTGCTCCTCCCCAGCCTCACCCAGATCCCCTGGAGCCCAGCACACCCTCACCAGCTGGACCAGCCACCCCATGCACTTCTCCAGGCAGCAGATATCAGCTTTTTGTGCCAATCACGCTCAGCCTAGGTATTCTCCTTCCCCTTTTTTTTTTTTTAAACAATTTGTCCCCTCAATTCTTTTTTAATTCAATTTACATATCTTCCCGGTCACTTGGGGACATGAGATTTGCCCAGTTCAGCTCAGTAATATAATTTGCTTTGTTTCTTTTGTTCAGGGGACACAAGTACATTTTATATATTAACCTGAGCCTTTCACCAGCACAATTAATTCGGCAGGCTAGGCTATTCATAGGGCCATTGTTACTGAAAGACATGCAATATGAGCTAATAAAATAAACAACAACATATGGGATTGCAGGGTAGATTGGCAGAATGTAATTAAGTGAACTGGAAACCAGCCAGGATAATAAAAAGAATTATTTTATTTGGATTTTTTTTTTTGATGGCCAGAAGTGATCCAGGCTCTGCATTCCTACCCCGCCCCAGGTACAAGCTGTGGGACAGGTCCCACTTGCTATGGGAGGGCAGCAAGCCCAGCTGACTCAGCCCTTCTTTTTGCATAAGCAAAGGGACCCCACTGACCATGATTCCATGGGCTGAGCTCCGCTTGGTCAACTGTCCACATGAAGAAGCTTCCCAGAGGAAAGATGTCCATGGATTAGGACCAAAAATCTCACCCAGATGCCCATCTTGGCCCTGTACATCACTTCTGATACCCTCCTGCACAAGGCAGAACACCATCTTTTAACCTCCTTCCCCTTGGAAGATCACAGGCAGAGGGCTCAAACACTCCCTAAGCACAGCAACCAATGCAGCTAAACACAGATCTCACCTGGGATCTCTGGAAGAGCAGATGATGGAATCTACAACTGCTGAGCCAGGCACCAGCACTCCCATGTTTGCCAATTCTTGCAGACTTGGGCTTCAAGCCCTGTAGGACATCTCCACAGCTTCAGCACACCCCCACCACCAGTCCCCACCTCAGGAACCATACCTGGACCTGCTCCACCTGAGTTGTCCTGCAAAAGTCTCCTTCAGCCTTGGCTAAAGCATTCCAGTAGCTCCTTCAGCATCCCCCTGGGCTCAGCTCCACACTGTCAGAAAGTCCCTGAAAACCCCTCTGGTGATCAGAGCTCCCATTCCTTCTTCACACCTCAAAAGATAGCTTGGGTGAGCCAGTGCCAGAGCTGCTGCCTGCTCTGCCCAGGAGAAGGGACCCACACCTTCCCAAACCAGTTCCTGTGCCCCATCTGGCTTTTATTAAGGGGCAATTGCTGCCCAATTGGCCTCCTGCAGCTCCACCTTCCCAGTGCAGCCCCACAGCTGCACCTGCCCCCACCTGAGGCCAGGGGTTAATTAGTCCTTAGAGGACCTTCTCCTTCCAAGATGCCACCACAAGCCCCAAAGACTTTCCCTGCCCCAGAGTGATGCTGCACCATGCTGCAGCACATCTCCACCTGCTTTTTCCCCTTTCTCCCCGCTCAGCCCTCTCATCCCAGAGCTCCATCCCGACCCAAAACACTCCCCGTCCTGTGCCAAAACACTCCCCACTGCTCTCAGCCCTCCTCCGAGCATCTCCAATAATTATACCAGGTTGTCCTGTGGAGAGGGAGGGGGAAGCAAATACCCCAGCTACAACTCAAGAGGCCAAAATGCCCAGGAATTGCTGTTTCTGTGGGAAATAAGAATCTGCAAAGAGCAGTGAGGTCATGGTGAAAGGCAGAGCCGGGGAAAGCAAACCTCTTCTTGACTTCTTCTGCCTCTAGAGAGCATTGTTGCATTTTCTTCCCAGCAAGAGCCAGGAAGAGAGGCATCTCCCGGTGCTGCGAGCAGAAGCACTTGAAATGCTGCAGCGGCACACAGCAATCTCCCATGAAAACCCCCTTACAGCTCTTCTGTGAGCTCTGAGGACTAACAAAGCCTCACAGAGAAGGTCACTGTACTTTCGGATCCAACTTGCTTTCCATCCAGTGTGCTTCGCTGGCTCCCAGCAAAATACTTCTGGGGAAAGGGCGACTGCAATTTGCAGACGGCAAAAGGGCTCCACAGCACACCCGGGTGCAGGCAGAGAACTGAGGGGAAGCTGCCGAAATGGCTGGCAGAGGGAGGAGGAGGAGGAGGAAGGAAAGCCCTCCCGTGCATGTGTGATGCTCACCAAGGCCCCGTGCAGATACAGCCCTTGCTCAGGCTCTGGGAAGGAGAAAAGTCCCTGGTGAGACCCCCAGTGAGCCCAGCCTGCCAGCGGTGTCACCGTCCCCCTGCTCGCGTCCCAGGGACCGGCTGCTCATGCCCTGGCCGTGTCCTGCCTGTGCCCTGCCTGCAGGATCAGGCCTTCCACACCCTCCCAGCGGGACACAACAGCCACCTCTCCTTTCCGCTCCGCTATTCCCCGTCCACCCATTCCTCATCCCTACGCTGCCCGCTCCCGGATAAGCCCAACTCATTATCCAAAATCAATTAAAATATATTTTTAAAGGAGCATCATTGCCGTTACAGAGAGAGAGGTTATTACTGGTCCAATTTGCCATGGCTGAAATAATTACCTTCTCCCACACAGTGTGAGTCAGGCTGCAGCTACCCAAGCCCTCAACTGCGGAGGTACGAGGCGGTGTCTGACGGCAGCTGAAGGGTGATCTGTTTAGGCTGATGGTCTGATAAGAGGGCAGCAGAAATTTGTGAGAACATGCTGTAATGAGCTGAATTCACCGAACCACTCACCGCTCTGGCAGGGCTCTTCAAAGTGGGCATTTCTTCCATCGTTATCTTCAAACCAGGACCAGGTCTGCAGCCTCGCCTGCTTGCAGGGCAGGAGAAGGTGAGTGATGGAGCAGGACCAGTGCAGGGGGCAGGACGGAACCGGAGTGACAAGGGCAAGGGGAGGCTTGCGAAGGGCGAAGTGAAAACACCATTTTGCACTATGTCAGCTACTGCAAAAGCATTCAGAAAACTCCCATCTGCACATCCAGCATCTCTCAAGGGAGGACAAGGGCAGGACTTCAGCTTCTTCAGGTCACGGCCACCTGGACAGATGAGAGGGAAGCTGGGCTCAGCACCATTTTGCATTCCGTGCTGGCTACCTGTGCAGCCAAGGCTCCAGCTCAGCAGTTGCACAGTTTGGGGCAGAGGTTTGGGGTCAGTTCTCACCCGGCCTCTCTACCTGCCAGCCCGGAAGAGAAGGGAGCTGGGATCCTTTACGGACAATGAGCCAGCTCACACAGCAGCTCCCTTGGGCTTCACTGCTCCAGGCGAGTAGCTGAGCTTAACCTCACACCATTTCTATAGAACCGGGAGCAATTTTTTCCACTGAAAGGGTTAAGCATCCTCCAAAAACCCTGTGGGGCTTCAGGACTGAAAATTACTTGGAGCAGAGCCTGAGCATCCCCTCTGCTGCAGTTAAATTTCAGAGAGCATCTTCCCAGTCCCTGGAGAGGAGGCACCTGCAGCGAGCAGGCTGGGACTGCAGGACTGCCCGGGCAACCGGAGCCTTCCCAGTAATGAAAATCGACTCCCTGAAACCTTTTGATACTTGGAAAATATTCAGTTCAAATTGAGAGCTGCTGTCTCTCACGCACGGCCATCCAGCGTGACATGGAGCTCACAGGTTTCACCCGGCAGCTCCTAAGAGTCTCTCCCTGCTCTTTCCCCCACAATCTGCCGAGCGGATTTCTTCACCAGCTGAAATCGCAGTTGCTGTGTAAGCCCTGGCTGGGAGCAGGGAAGCCACTGTCCTCCTGCCACCATGCAAGCACTTCTAGCACGATTAAAGCTTTGCTTTGGGGGCTCTGGGCATGGAAGAAAGAGGTGGCTCCAGCTTTTTGCCACCGACTTTCCTTTCTTCTGGGGTTTTATTTGGTTTCACTGCTCCCCAGAGCCCCGCTGTCTCCCTCTGCCCTGCTGTTGAGGCAGCTGATCTGTTACCCTGGTCCCAAAGATGAGAGTCCTGCCAGCACTCCTGTCATCAGCCTCCCCTTCCAGGGATGCAGCACTTGCTTACGAACACTCTGCTTATTGCACCACTTCACTCTTCCCCATCACACTCCAATTATGATGCAGCAAAGGAGCAAACACCTTTTTATTTTTTTCCTTTTCCCAGGCACACCTTTTCTTTCTCGAAGAATGCCACATTTTTGGCCCGATACTGTAAATTGACAGTGACTTCAAAAGCACAGTGCTGAGTGTCAGGGCTGCAGAGGTTTGGGCCCCGGTTTCTCAAGCTTCAAACATTTTCAGTCTTTTAATCTGTAAAGTGGATTAACGACCTCAGCATCCTCTGGAAAGGTGAGAGATGAGTCCCCAGGGTGTGCAGCCATGGGAGGGTTGGGGTGTCAGGGACCATGCCAGCTCTGCCCAGCAGCCAGCTGGACCTACAGGAGGAAAACAAGCTCGCAGCCGGGCAGGAGATTGGACATCAAGTAGCTCTTAGCCATGGCAGAGGGACTCTCAAGGTGGAGTGTGTGCTTTTTCCAGGCCAGAAGCAGCTGCCATCATAGAACCATAGAATCATAGAATGGTCTGGGTTGGAAGGGACCTTAAACATCATCTAGTTCCAACCACTGCCATGGGCAGGGACACCTCCCACTAGACCAGGTTGCTCCAAGCCCCGTCCAACCTGGCCTTGAACACCTCTGGGGATGGAGCATCCACCCCATCAAGGCCAGCAGAGGTGGCAAGGCACCCAGGGCGCTCACCTCTCCTTCTCCTGAGGGCTCTGGAGTTGGGAGCCATCAATCCATGCAGAAAGCAAGCATCTGGGAGCCAGCATGTCCCTCTGGTGGGCTGACAGCACCCTGTGTCCAGGACATGGATAAGACTTGCCATAGAAGTGACAAAACCCTCCAGGGCTTTCCTGTCCCCCTCGCTCCGGGCACTGCACACACTCCCCGTGCCCCCACTCCGGGCAGACCCCAGCAGGCAGCGGGGTCTCACACCAGCTCCATCGTGAATGAAGCCACCACCGAAGCACCCACCCTATTCTCCAGATAACCAGCACAGCTGGAAACACAAATGAGCCCCTCCAGGAACAGCAGCAGGGCATTCCTGTGCTTTTCCAGGCTGTGGCAGGACCAGGGATGATGGACGCAGGGGGCTGGTGGTCCCGCAGAAGCACTGCGCTGGAGCCAGCCGAGCTGCAGGGCTCGCTCCCTTCCGTGTGCATTAACTATCCCTTGCTTCTCCCTCAAAACGAAAGCCATTGCCTCGGTAGCACTGGAAAGGCTCTGGAAAAAACAATAAACTTGTCAGAAGACCTTGCAGGAGGGAGCCCGGCGGGATGGGCGGTGCCAGCAGTCGCAGTGATCCCGCAAGCCGAGGATATGGCTCCTCCACAACGGCAGAGGGCTGACAGCAGCAAAGCAACACCCAGACCAAAATCCAGGGGGTTTTGCCTTGCCCTGCAGGAAGGTCACCATTTCCCAAAATCCGTGTTCACGGTGGATGATCGCACTGTGGCTTTTTGCCCTACAGAAGAACTTCAAAAAATCACCCTGGTTTGGGGAGACACCATCACCGTGTCCCAGTGGCCGCAGACAGCCCCGGGGCCAGCAGTTGTTGCTTCCAGCGGATCTGGCTGGGCACTGCTGGAAATCACCCCCACGTGTCAAAACACGGAGAGGGAAGAGGGTAATTCAGAGGTTGTTTTTGTGAGTTTTGTTCTGTTATTTTTTACGGTGGCTGTTCTCCAAGTATTAAACAATTGGCCGACCAAGGGATACCACTGCGAGGTCAGGAGTTATACTGATGTTTTGGCTTTCCCAGCAAGGCTGGGATTCACCAAGAAAGTGGGAGAATTTAGACACCTCTTTCCTGGAGGAGTCTGTAAAGGAACAGACAAGTTCCAAATACACCCTTATGAAGCCGTGTCATCCACGCAGAAATTAATGCACGGCCCAGATGCTACAGCAGGATTTTTCTGATGCTTTATGAATGATTGCAGTGGGCAGAGAAAACCAGAAAATCAGCTTGGACCGCAAATTCAGATGGCCCTGCGCTAGAAAAAGGTTATTTTTAGCCAGAGAATAGAAGACATTTCCCTCTGCTAAATTGCCCTCTGGTCGGTATTCAAAGCCCCGTGGCCCCTGCAAGCAGAACAGAAGTAGGAGAGCAAAGTCTTTGTCCTGCGAGTTCTTTTACCGCCGGACTCGGCAGGAGAGCCTGCCCTCGGCACTGCGCGGGGCTTGGCAAGCTCCCGGTTTTCACACCCACTCAAGCAAAAGTGTATTTTCTAGCAAAAGAAAGTATGTCAGGCCATTGATTTCTTGGGCAACTGCGCTGCAGAAGACAGTGCTGAACTCAGTGATGCATTAGGCTGTTGGCTGCAAACCAAACATCTAGTAAAAAATGCTTTAAAAAAATTTTTTTGTTGTTTTTGTTTTGCTGGTATATTTGGAGACTAACCTGCCCGCTCTTAGGCGTCCCTTTCTGTCCTTGGCTACTCTGTGCCAAATAGGAAGGGCGGGTGTCACTTGGGCTCCCTTGGGGGATGCTTCCATTGAAAACTAGGCAAGTGGGAGAGAAAAGGCAAAATTATATGACCCGTTGGAAAGTGGCATTTGCAGCCAGTGGGAAATGAAAAATCACCCCCAGAGGAACAGCCTGGTGAGCCTGGCCTGCCTGACATCCACCGCCGCTGCCGGGGAGACTTCAGCATCCCATCTGTACGGAGCCGGAGGGAGCCTGAGCTGCATGCAGAGCAGACTGACACAGTGGGACGTGTTCTCCTCCCCACGTAGTGTCACCACCATCCCGGGGTCAAACTGTGAGTGTGTGGGGGCTGACAAGCAAAAGCCAGAGCCCCCCCCCGTGCCGAGGAGCTCAGCGCAGGAGCCTGGCAGCCAAAAGGGCTGCAGAAGGCAGCAGGCGGCTCCTGACACCTTGGTCTGGAAGGATTTCCAAGCCGACTCTCAGCAGCCGCACTACAAATATCCAAAGAGGATAACGTCAGCTCTGGCTCTGGGAAGCAGCGGAGGATCAATAGAGAGGCATCGCGTTTAATCACCTGCCTTAATAGCTTTGCATCTGAGAGCAGCATGCAATGAAAAGAGCAGCCCTGAGCGCCGGTACCTGCTATGAGCCACCAAGCAAAGAGCCAGCTCCCCCTCCTAGGCAGCGGCAGCATCCCCCCAACACCCTACCGACAGCAGCCCACCTTTCCGTAGGGGCTGGCGAGGGCTGCACAACACCCTGCCTTTCATTTTGTGCTAGGTCTTCGCCGTGTAGCTTTGCAGGGCTTCCCTGTGCCTCTGACGGAGGATGAAGCTTGACTGAGTTCCTAGCAGGAGCACCAGGCACAGCAAATGTCTGAAGCCTCCCCCAAATTTTCCCCCCTTATGCCCCCCACAGCTCCCGACGTCCTGGGATTTCGGATGCTTTCATTACGAGCACGGTGAGTTTTTCCTTCTCGCCTCCAATCCCTCTTGGTAGATTTGGCCAGATGGAGACACAGGATCACAAGAGCAACAGTTGGCACCGCTCCTCCATCCATTCCACTTTGGTTTGCAAATGCTGAATAACAGGAAGCAATTGGCTGGCAAGACTTGGCCACCATGGGCTCCATCTGCAAACAGCAGCACCTAAAATGCACCCATCCATCAAACAAAGGCACAGGCAGGCCCACCTGCAGCCCCACACGCTTGGCTCTGATGCTCCATGTGCTCAACTGAACTGCAGCAAGCAGGAGTGGGGCCAGAGGAGGCCACGGAGATGCTGGGAGGGCTGGAGTCCCTGTGCTGTGGGGACAGGCTGGGAGAGTTGGGATTGTCCAGCCTGGAGAAGAGAAGGCTCCAGGGAGACCTTAGAGCCCCTTCCACTCTCTAAAGGCGCTCCAGGAAAGCTGGGGAGGGAGTCGTGATTGTGGAGTGGAGCCATAGGATGAGGGGGAATGGTTTTAAACTGCAAAAGGGGAGATATAGATGAGATATTGTGAAGAAATTCTTTACTCTGAGGGTGGTGAGCCCCTGACCCAGGTTGCCCAGAGAAGCTGTGGCTGCCCTATCCCTGGAGGTTCAAGGCCAGGCTGGATGGGGCTTGGAGCAACCTGGTCTAGTGGGAGGTGTCCCTTCCCAGGGCAGGGGGTTGGAACTAGATGATGTTTAAGGTCCCTTCCAACCCAATCCATTCTGTGATTCTATGATTTATTTTGTCCAGAAATGAGAAGGCTCAAGTTGCCCTGATTTCACGGGGCAAATTTTACAAATACAACTGAATTACCCTGGAAACATTTGTTTACAGGAAAGGTTTTCCTTGGAAATCTCTGCAAAGTGGCCTAGATAGAGATACCAAGCCAGACACACAGGCACTCTCACATCTAGCAGGCACTGGAGGATTTGCCCAACACCACACTGGATCCCTGCACAACTCAGTCACCCTCAATTAGACGATGGCTGGATGGACCATGCACCTTGCCTACACTATTGCTTCCCACCTTGACCTCCCGACCCTCCCAGGCTGCTCTCCTGAAATCCCAGTGCATCCCAGCACTGTGGGCTTGCTCACACACGGAGAGAAAATCACTTAGCTGGAAGGGCAAAAGGAATTACTCACCGAGTCACTCCCCAGCACCAACAGGCAGCACTGGTATAGATGTTTTAAGACAGCCATAATTTCTTTAAAGAACATTTCCAGGCATGCCTGCATAAATTATTCACAAAGAATAAGAGATGAACCCATCTGGAAAGAAGGAGAAAAGGCCATTGGGATCAGGCCAGCAGCTTTTTCCTGTAATGCTATTGCCAGCTTGCAACATTCGTGTTTACTCTCTGAAAGAATATAGCAATTATTTATATTGGTTTAATGGAAAGGGGCTTCGTAACATGAAATAAAGCATGAGCAGATCATGAGGCAGAGAATAATGCCGTACTCCTGGACAGGCAGGGCAGTAGGAAGGGGGAAACCCACCTCACCCTCGCAATAATAAAGAAAAATCATCTCACAAACAACTGAGCTAATTTTTACTCCCTTTCCATGTTAGCACTAAGAACATTAACATTCTGTTGCCATTTTTAGGGAAGAAAACATATTTCAGTAGTGTTTGTTGGAAATACCATTAGGATAACAGTCACCCCCGCAATGTTTTATTGCAGGCATTTACCTCCACGCTGCCATTCGCAGTGATTACTCCCCAAATTACTTCTAAACATCCAAACTACAAAGGGAAGGAGTTAGTCTAGCGCTGGGATTGATTGCTGTGGTTTCTCTTGCAAGACTAATAAGAATGTATCTATCTCTTTTGCAGTGTTTTGCTCAAAGAGGTTCTGGAGCGCTCGGTGAAGCGGGGTAAATGCTTCTCTGAGACAGCAGAGGTGACTGCAAAGATGCCACTTGTCACCCCTCCGGTGAAGCCAAGCACATCAGAAGGACGACCCACTAATCCCCTGTAAAAAAGCCATTTCTCTGGCATTAATGCACTTAGAGGGAGGGGGAACCCCCAAAACTAAAATTTACACAAGGCAATTGAAGAGCGCATCTTACAGCGGTGTTAGATAACAAACACCTGAGATTTCTGCTTCTTTAATCAACATGTAGTGCAGATTCAATAACGTGTATTAAGAACAGGCAGGCAAAAGGAGTTTGGGAAACGGCAGGAAAATAAAGTAGATAAATGCACTAATTGCAGCTTATCTGACAGCTCCGCATTCTCCTCCACAGCTGAGACTCCAGATCTAATATTTATACATTAGGTAGGATTGATTCCCTGGGATAAAGCTTGACTCCGCATAAGGCAACAGCAGCTGATGGATGGGCATCGTATCTCACCAAATCCTAGCAGATTGTTTTGTCCAGGTATCACAAATTGAAAAAGAAAGTATCTTGCAGCAGACACTGGCTATTTACAGCAGGGAAGACTTGATCTACCTGATTTCACAACACATATGAGCAGGGTTGTTTTACTCTCCGAAGGAGCAACAGGTTTTTTCATGTATTTGTGTGTTTAGGAGAGGGTAAATGGGGGTAAATCCTTCTGGGAAGCTCCTGCCCAAACAATCTACATATAAATAAGAGGCCCAAGATTGGAAATCTGTATCTCGGCCACATCCCACAATGAAGAGAAGAGCTAAAAACGGAGAAGGCAGATGCTGATGGATGCTGCCCCGCAGAGGTCAGGAGGCAGCGACTCTGCCTTGCCTAGAGCGAGAGCAAACGGCAAAGTCCCACCAGCTCAGCCCAGCAAGTGGCCATTGCCCCAGGGTCCAGTGGGGGACACCCCGAGGCTTTAACGACGCCGCTTCACATCTTGATTCATCCAGAGCCCCCCCTGTCAAGGGTGCAGAGATCACCACTTCAGCGGCTCAGTTTTTTCAATGTCTCCATCAATTCAGACACTATTAAGCCAGGAGAGGTCTGAGCAAAGCCCATCTCTCTGCACGGCGGCAGCCAACGAGCATTTTGGCTTTCCTGCCCGGTTTTAATCACAGCGGCGTGTCCAGAGGGGCTTGCTAAAATGTTTGCTTCCATTTAGTACTTCTGCAAAGAAGCAGCCAAATCTGGGGTGGCCTCAGCTGGTTGTGCAACTTGAAGGGGAGGCCTTGGGGGGGCTTTATCCAAGGCAAATGCCAGGCAGATAGCATCTTCCCGGACCACAGAAACCAGCTCCCTGTCGTTATACGTAACCACAGCATCTGTAGACCCTTTCGCGCTGCAATCAATCACAAGGAGACTTGGTGGCAGGGCCCTGGCAGGGACCGAGTGTGTCAAAGTTCCTGAGCTCACGCATTTCCACAGAGGGCAGGATTTAATGAGGAGAAAAGCATAAATTGAAATAACCAACAGCAGCCAAAGCGCTGACCCAGCATATTGAAAGAGAAGCTTTTGCCTTTTTTTTTTTTTTGAAAGAAAAGCATGCAGAAATAATTGTTCCCGAAGCTCAACACTGACAAGTTCATCATGGGTGCTTCCAGTCTATCGCTAATAGAAAGGAGATGAAAATGCAGGAATGAAATTACTTTGCCACTCGGGGCTTTGGGCTGTGCTTGACAGTGGATTTCTTCCCCTCGAGAGCCATCGCTGAGGACACACACTGGTTAATTCACCACGCTCCGCTCTTTGCGGAGTGCAGTTGTTATGAACACACGCTCCTGAGTGGCTGCCAATAAGCGGGAGCTACCTAAACCCAGGAGAAATCTAGAAATAAGCCAGCCTCTCCTCTCTGAGTGATTTCCCCTGCAACTTGTGCCAACATTTCAGAAAGAAATCCTCCCGGCCAGCTCCTGAGCCAGCTTTGAAGGGAGCAGCATCCTTCCCACCCTCCTGCTTTCCTTCCTCTGCTGGAAGCGCAGTTGCACCCACTCCGCTGGGAAAGGCATCCAGATGCCCGGAGCGGGCTGCGTACAGCGGATACGCTGGGCACTGCCAAAGCACTTAGCAGATCAGCTCTAGCTTTTTGATATCTCCACTGTCTTCACTAGCCAAGAGAACTGCTGTGATCCCAACCAATGCTCTTCTTCTCCTAAAGCCGCAGGGAAACTGTGCCAGGAGGCTGCAGAGCTCAGCAGGGCACTGGGACGTGTCCCGTGGTGATCCTGTGCACCGATGGGATTGCCTGGGGAGGCCGGGCATGTAGCTCGGAGCCAGCGCAGCCCGTTCGGTTGTTTCTCGCTAAACTGGAGCGTGGAACATTTCAGCTCTGCTAACCCCAGCTTGCTGCCTCCACCAAACCAAGGAAAGGAGGCCAGACTCTGCCAGGCCGAGATTCAGCTTTTCTCTGGCAAAACCAGCCCTCATTTTCAGAAGCGTGAATTTCACAGTGTGTGCAGAAGAGTGTGAAATGTAATCACAGTCCTGTGTCCAGCCATGCCTGCAGCGCCCCAGAGGAAGGGATGCTCATGACGGAGCTGCCCAAATGGACTGCAGGAGCCTCCGCTGCCCTCCCAAGGGTCTGCCATACCCCTGCAGAGTGAGGATTTTTGCTGTTTTTCCAGCCAATAAATCGTCTCCTTAGTGAACCTGCTCTCACGGCCACATCAGTGCAAGGCAGGGCTGGGGATGTGGGGATATAGAGGTGGGTAATTAGCAAGTTGGTACCCACGCGTTGCAGAACCATCAAGCAGTGTGTGTGGCACTCACTCATCACAACTTCCCAGGAATGTCCCAGCTCTTTCTAGAATTCCTGCAGGTACCTGAGATGCATTGGACCCTCCAGCCCGCGCCCTCTGCCACAGTTTGTCCTAGGCAGAGAATTTGCTAGATAATTTCTGAAGGTGGTTGCAGCCTGGTCTGGTGCAAAGGGGATTTCAAGCAGCTACTTGCATTCTGGCCTCTGCGACCAGCACATCTAGCCCACGCTCATGGTTTGCAGAAAATAAAAGCTCACGCCTTTACTGGCTTTGCAGGGGCTCTCCCTGTCCCAGCCACAACGCTTCCCAAATCGCTGCACCCAGCCCTACTCCCCGTGCCCGCCTGGTCCCCAAAACCAGTTTCCTCCGCTCAGCCGCCCGGGCTTTCCAGCTGCGTTCCTGGTGAGAAGAGGAGAAACCCTGTCTCCCAGGCTGTGATTTTCAACCCAGAATGACTTCTATTACATCTGTCCCAAAGGCGCAGAGGGGGACAGGCCACACAGGCGCTGAGCAGCCTGGAGGTTGTTGGAGTCAGAAGAAAATGAGATGGAGCATTGCTTGCAAAGTTAATTTGAACCAACCGGCGCCTGGCGGAGCAGGCAGGAGAGCCTGTCCCACAGCGACAGCCAGCATTTTCCAGGGATACCGCAGAGCTGGGATGCTAGCAGGGAGGGGAGAGCAAAGGGCTTAGTCAAAATGTTTGGGCACAATTATTTCAAGAGTGCTCCAGGCGTGTGAAGATGGGCCCTGGCACACGCGCTGGGGACGTGCTCTCATCTGCGCATGCAGCTCAATGCCAGGCAGAGGCACGGGGAGGGCTGGGGGACACGAGGAGAAGCCCACGGGTGGTTTGCAGGAAGCTGAGCCTTGACCTCTCCTGCGGACAATGCAAGTGGCAGCAAAAAGTGGCATCCTACGTGGGATAATGCAGTTGTTCAATGCGCATCCTCTTTTCCAGCCTCCACCGCTCTCATTTTGTGCCTAATTAATGGAGTTTTATTATTTTGCGTAATACAATAGCTGCAATAAAGAAGCAATTACTCTGGATGGAACTTGCACTTAGGGAAAAATGTATTTCAGGAG
This sequence comes from Chionis minor, assembly GCA_013398295.1. Classification (NCBI taxonomy): domain Eukaryota; kingdom Metazoa; phylum Chordata; class Aves; order Charadriiformes; family Chionidae; genus Chionis; species Chionis minor. The sequence continues at coordinate 83,580 of VZSF01009524.1, read as the reverse complement.
CAGTGAGACATATCTTACCATGAGTCACTGGACAGGAAGCATGGAGAGGTGTGAAGAAGCCAGGTTAAGTACCAGGTGGCCAGATCCAGGGCCAGGCAGGGCTGGGGCAGGCTGGGCTCCCGGCTCCGTCAGCCAGGGCAGGATGTGGGAGCGATGTCCAAAGTATCCTAACAGCTGGGTTAAACAGCCAGGAAAGGAGCCACAAAGCCACACACACGGGGGTGGGAAAAAAATAGTAAGTCTGTGGGCCAGGATATCAAAGCAGGTTTCCTTAGGGCAAGGAAGAGAGATGGAGGGTTTAGGTCTGCCAGGGCAGGGGAACAACAGAGCCAAAGAAAGATGCTGGGCATCCAGACAAGGTGAGCAACGCCTGGGGATGTATCTGGCTGGTAGCAGGATCCGCGCAGTAAAATGCCTCTTTCCAGCATCTCTCTGTCTTCTTCAGCTCTGTTCCCCCGGCTCCCCTTTTTTGGCCAGGGACCCATCCTCACCCCAGGCAGGTAAAACACCCAGCAGGATGCTCACTGACATGGTGGAGAGCTCCAGTGCCGGGCAGGGGAAAGCAGAGACTCCCACCAGCTGCTGCCTCCACTTGCAACACCACGAGGACACAGCCCAAATTACCTGGCTCATCCCGGCCCCTCACCCCAGGCAGACACCGCATGCAAGGGAAATCCAGGGGCTGCTGCAACTGGCGCTAAACCATCGGCCCTGCCAGCTGGTTCGAATTTTCCTTGTGTTTGCAAAAGAAAAAAAAAAATTTAAATGGCCTTTTAATACTTATTCAGCATCACTCGGAAGGCTTTTTTAGCTAAACAAAAACGTATCACCGATGCCTTGCCGGTTTGCATTAATAGCCCAAAGGGGAGTTAAAGCTGGCTCGGCTCATGTGTCAAATGCCCCAGAGAGCTCAGCAAAGGCGGCCAGGCGCTGTGCAGGGGCCGGGAGCTCTGACAGCCCTTCCTTGGGTTATTCCCAGCTTGCTGACGCTGCAGCCAGCTGCTGAGCCTGTGCCGCCCGCCCGGCACCGCTCCTGGCCCAGGTCAGCCACGCGTTCTGATGGTGGAGCTAGTCTCTGAGCTCCAGCTCCTAAAGGTCTGCATGTCCTTTGCAGGAGTTTGGTGCAAAGATAGCAGCTGTTCTTGGTTTAAGGCCAATTTTATTGAAGTTCTGTCCAGCGATAAGGCTCCAGGTGCCAGGGCTGCTCCCACAGCCCTGCCTTCCCCCAGGAGCATGAAATGGGTACACAGCGAAGGGCAGAGGGTCCCGAAACACGCCTGGCAGCACCGTATCAATTGGAGGCTGCAGCGGGTGGATCAACCCCATCTGCACCACGAGGAGGTGGCAAAAAATCCCGCAGCAGCATGGTCCATCCCCCCGCCAGCATTACCCTTCCCACCCCTTTCTCCCAGGGCTACCAGAAACAGGGCAGAGCTTCCCGGTACTAATTTACTTCCAAGGAAGGTCTAATGAATTTGTACAAAGCACCATGTGATTACAGCTCACTGTGGCATCTCTCTTGACCTGGCTTGGTGGAAGGATCCGTCTTCCTGCCCCTGGTTCACGCACCCAGAGACGGGCAAGTCCTAAAATGCGTCACATCAACGGCATTCACCAAACTCAGCTCGTTCAGCATCTTTATGCCAGCTGGCCTCAATCTCTCCCCTTTTCCTCTCAGGCTTTGTCAGGTTTAATTAAAATTCCTATACATGGCTAGTTCTTTCACTCAGGCTATTATCTCCCTTGTGCTCTACTGCCTGCCTCATCGAGCTCATTTCATTAGGAATCCATCTCTTTGTGAATGGAGCCATATTTAGGAGGCAATACCTGGCCTGTGTTTGTGTCTGAATGGGTCTATTCATGCATCTCCGTGACAAGACAGATGTCCCAAGGACCCATTCTCAGTGCTTCCAAAGATATATCAGGTTTCAGATTAGAGATGTGCCTGCTATGCATTTACTTCCATCGAAGCACTGGTTTGCTTCGCTGCAGGAAATTACAGTCAGGAAGAAGATGGAGGTGAGCCAGCCCTGCCTCTGCGTTCATTGCTGTCGGGGTTGCAGGTCACACTGCCCAGCACACGCTGGGACCCAGACGTGCCCACGCTGAGCACACCGAGCATGTGGATCTGTGGTTTCACCCACCCCGAAGTCAACAAGCACCTGCACAGCTTCTCTCTTCCTCCCTCCCTGGGACATCAGACCTCAGGTGGAAATTAGATGCTGCCTTCTCTGGTCTCACCCATCAAAATGCCAGGAATTCCCTGTGCTGCCTCTCTCATCCGGCAGGTTCAAAGCAGGACCAGGGGTGCTCCGCAGGGGGCGAAGGATGAACCCTCCAGAAGAGAGGCAGATGGAGAAGGGGAGCAACAAACAGCTTTCAGAGGAACAACCCCTAGAAGAAAAAGCAACAGAGAGGCTGAGTCAGCTCCTGTGGCCATGGGCAGCTGCTCCTCCTGGGCCTGCGAGGCAGAGCAGCGCTCCCACGCCAGGTAGCCATGGGGCTGGTGATAGGCACAAGGTCACTCAGCCTTGCAGGCCACCAGCCACCAGCTCCTGGAGGTGTTCAGCTGGCTCACGTGGCTTCTTCAGCACACCAAACAGGAGCCTTTCCCATTGCATGCTCCTCGTGTTCCCATCCTTCTGGCTAAGAGCCGAGGCAGAGCTGTTGCAGTTGGCTCCAGGTTTATGGAAGGGGAGCATGTTGCCTCCTGCAGACTCCCAGCAGCAGTGCAGAGAAGCTGGGCTGACGTGCCCAGCCAGCACGGACGCCCCCAGAGCCTCCAATCTCCCTTCAAAAATGGCAAAATACTCTTGTCATCCAAGAGGCCACACACCAAGCAGAAACACGCAAGGAGGCGCTGGAAACCTGGCTCAGCACCAGCCCTCTCAGCATCATCCAGACCAATGCCACCGATCTCCAGAGGCGGGGACTGTCCCAAGCACCGTGTGCTTTGCGAAGGGCAGCCCCAGCGTGGCATGCAGGAGCTGGGGAGCAGGGGGCAATAGCAAAGTGCAACAACGGTGTCCTGTGAATGCTGATCCCCATGTCTTCATCCAGCTCTCCAAGCAAAAGATGACTTTCTTCTACAAAACATCTAAGTCTCTAGCCCTACAGAAATGGCAAAATAATGATCAAGATGGGAAAAAAAGCAAATTGGAAAGGTGAAAAGCGCATAGGGAAAGCAATCAGGAAAGTGCCACCTTTTATGTTTAGTCCCCAAGCGTCAGTCCCTTCATCACACACCTCCAGTTTGCCCTAGCTGAGACATGAGACATTTCGCAGCCAGGGCAAAATGGAGCTGTCTCGACTGGGTTGCTGAAGCAACAGGGACAAAAAAGGTGACATTTCTAGCTCTTCATCCCTCGCACATGGCATTCAGGATGGGGGGAACCCTCTGTCGTGCAGGACCACCCGGGCAGCAGCATCCAAGAGCAAGGGTGACCCTCTCCGGACCCATGATGGAAGATTCAGCCCCAGCAGTATTAAAATTAAGTTCCCATTTTGGAAATGGTCAAACAGGGCATTGAAACACATTTATACATAAATGGTCTTTCCCAATTAAAAAAGATGTGTCCATTTAACAGAAAGAGGGAGAAAAAAGGACAACGTCACCCTCCAAGTGGAGTAAGACACTTCCTTTTGGAAGCCAGGAGGAGCTGTGAACTACAGTGAAACGTCCTTCTCCATTTTGTCTGAAAAACACAAAACACAGCGAATATTTTAGATCTCAGGGCAACTCCAAATGCATTTTTCTCTGAATATTTTTAGTTCATCCACTGAACGAGGAAGTCTGCTCTTCGCTCATCTCTCCTCTGTTGTTCCCAAGATGAAGAGTTCAAAAAAAATCTCTCAAATGCAGACTTCATCACCAATGGGATCCGTGTTGAGTTGGCAAAGGCCGGGGACAGGTGGCACAGTGGCAACCAAAGCAACGTCACAGCAAAGCAGCCCAAGGCCAACCCTGGAGCTGCAGTGCAAACCCAGGAGTCTGTCGCAGCCGTGGGCTTCACCAAGGGTTTGTCCACAGTTCCCGGGACACCAGCCCTCTCCTGCTGCAGGCAGTGGACTGATGCAAGCAGGAGCTCGCTGGGGTGTGCACCTTGGGCCAAGCACTTTGGGCATAAAGCACTTTTTGGACCCTAATCCAAGCTTGAGCCCATAATTCAGATATACTCCAGATACGGAGCAGTGAAGCAACACAGCAACAGTCCTCCTTTTTCTCCTCCACCTCCCAGTCCCCATCGACCTTAGGGGGACACACATTCTGGCAGGCTCCTTTGGTCCCCATCCCATAAGCTGAGACACCCCCAGCCCCCCGGCAGCCCCCTCCCCTGCCCTCTCTGGTCGTGCCGCCCCTCCACACGCTTTCTGCTCGCAGCAGTAGCTGCTTACTCCTTTTGGCCATTCGCTGCTGGTTCCCATCCCATACATTCCCTTCCATTTACAGATATTGTCAGTTGAGAATTAGAGCTCAGATGTTTGTTATTTCTAATGTAATTCCAAGCCAAAATACGAGGCAGCACTGTTTAGTCTTTCCCCCCGCTCTCATCGCTGAAGTATGGCAGCTGAGTCAGCATTCTGCGTTACCCAGCGTGGCGCATTCCCCGTGGACAGATGGCAAACTCTTAACTCTTTGAGCAGCTCCTAGATATTTTTACTGCCTATTGCTTTTTTGCCTCTGTTTATTTTTCGAGCTGAAATAAGCAGAGTGATGGGAAAAAGAAATCTCCTGCAGAGCATTGCATCAGAGAGTGGATTCCCATAAGGATTAATTTCAGTGGAAACAGCAAGACCTTCATTTTTTGGCAGGCTGAACTCAGCAAGGGCTGAGCCCTGGATCCCCCAGCACAGCAGAGCTGGTTTCCCGTGCTGAGCACCTCCAAACTCTCCTTTGGTCCAGTGTCCCTGCCAGCACCCTCCTGATGTCTCTGACCCCCTCCTAGGTCTGCTTTCTTCTCCCAGCAGTGTGAGCCCACACTGTCCATGGTGTTGGCCGGAAGGTGAGTGGTGATGGATGGATCCCCGCTCACTCCCCATTGCTGGGCAGCATTTGCCGTCCTTCCTGCACACGGCATCACTGCCCAAGCTGTATCCCAGCCCTCATTCACGCCCAGTGTGGCTCCCAGATTTGGAAGATCATCTTTGTTTCCTCAAGAGCCCAACAGCATGAAGACACGGAGAAGCTCTCTGCACCCACCCCTGTCCTTCCATACGAACAGGCTCTGGCCACCACAAATTGCCCTACCGGGGGCAGAGCACAGGGACCAGTGGGAGCCGTTCTGGAGCGAGCTGCTTTCTTCCCTTGTGTTGCTTTACCTTCATATAAAGCAAGAGAGCCGCTGCCTGCAGACTGCAGTGCCCTTTCCGGGAAGATAATGTAACGCTTAACAAGGAACCTGGCTTTTTTTATTATTATTATACGTGTTATGTGTCAGAAGAGCCAGGTCATCTTTGACTCTAATACCCTGAGCAGCAGAACTGACTCCTGTGACTGATGAATATTTCTTACTGAGGGCTCACAACTGTGAACGAGGTGCTAATGCTAAGTAATATCCTGCAGCAATTTGTGCATTAGGAAGTTGGAGAACATTAGCAGAAACTTCCCCACTGTTTTCTCAGGAAAGGAAAGAGCTTTGACAGGCAGGGACAGAAATCAGAGCCCATGAGCCTGTTTCTCTTTTACCTAAGAGAGTAAAGGGGTGCTTGGAGGCCTCTTTAGTGGAGAAAAGGTAAATGTGCCAAGAGACAATCAGAAGACCTTATTGATTCAGATAATCACCAAAGATGCTTCAAGGGCAGACCATCAGATAGACAAGAAAGCCCCATCCAAACTGTCCTGGGCTTCTTTGAATTGGCCTGGCACTGCTCATTCAGGTCACCCCAGGGGTGTGGGTGGCTCCAGGTGGCTCCGGGCAGGCAGAGCTGATCCAAGGAGAACGCTAGTGCCTGACCATGCTGCGGTACCCTTCTCCAGCTGGAGACGGGCAGACCCAGAGCATCACTCCAGGACTGAGCTGTGGGAATGTTACAGGGATTTGGGAACACGCCGGGATTTTCCATCCAGTGTTTTTACTGACTTTTGAAGTGGCATCACGTGGCCTAAAGTCAAATTCTCTGAAATTGGGATTGTGTCACCAATTCGTGTCTCCCAGCAGCTGCTCTGTGTGATGTGCTGCAAAGCAAACTGCCCAGCACCCAGCAGCTATTTTTAATCATGGCCATAGGAGGAATTCCCAGGAAAAACAAACACCTGACGCTGCTTTTGCTGTGCCATAGCTGAAACCCACTGAAGACAGAGCAGAAGTTTAGAAACCCCAGCTGGGAGGATCAAGGGGATGAAGAAAGAGCACACTAGGCAGGTTGTGTTACCGTTTCCACTCTTAAATCTCAGAGAAATTGTAAGAGCTTCCTGAACTGAAACTTTTCCCAGGACAAAATAGAAAGGATCACAGCAAGAGGCATAGACTTGCCTCTTCTGCTGCCACATTAAAACCAGCCTTCGTCTGGATTGCTCATCTGGGAAGGGCAGCTCTTGCGAGAGCTGCAGTGAGGCACATGGCACGGCCCGGGGCCTCGGAGAGCTGCCGCGAACATCGGCACACAGGGATGCACATCAGCACCGGCACAGCGGAGCCGTGGATGAGCTGCTTTAGAAATAAGCTCTTCACATCTCAACACAAAAATCCTGCTGACACACACCTGGCTTGCTCCTGCCAGAAGAGAACAAGGAGCCCCTTTCATCCTTCTGTGTCAGCAGAGATGAGGCTGGAGCCCAGCACCAATAAATTAATGGAAAGAGAACAGCCTTTGCTTTCCAACAGAAGCACTGCAGATCTCAGCAGGCCCATCACAGCTTTCTGCTATTGCTGACATGAATGTTCAGCTGGCAGGGAAAGTGCAAAGACGGGCTCTGCCGACATCTTTCTGGGACATCACGGCAGCTCTGCCCTGGTTCTGCAGCGTCCCCTTTGCAACCAGCTGCCTGAGGCTGGTCCGGAGCCATCCTGCAGCACAGGTCACGCTGGCAGAAACAACCCCCTCACCGCTGACCATGGGGACCGGACACGGGAGTCCGGCCAGCTCCAGGCCCTCCATCATTTCATTAATTCCCGTCTGTGCAGCGGGGTCCCGTTGACAGTGCGGACCCTGGGGCAGAAGCCACCTTCCCAGCCTCACCCAGTTCACAGGAAAAGCTCCACCTGCCGCTCGCTGCCCTGAGGAGTCTCCCGTCCAGTCCCCACTCAGTGCCGTATTCAGCGTCTGGCGTAGCCGCGCTCCTGCAGCTGTCAGGAAAAGCCGGGTCCTCTGTGCTTATGGCCAGGGCTGGTTATTTGCACGTGAAATCCCATCCATTTGCTGGTCCATCCCAAGCCTGGGCAGCACGGGGGGCTGACAGGGACAGGGCACACTGCTGCCAGCAGCTGTGACAGCCCTGGGTCTCCCACCCTGCCGACCAGGTACCGGTGGGCACAGCCAGGCAGCTTCCAGCGAAATCCCAGACAAGACTCTGGGGAAATACTTTGCCCTGTCCAGCCACCAGCCTCCTCCCTGCTCGCAAGCAAGATGTTTTCCCATTTGTCCTAGTTCCCTGGACCTTGGTTCAAACGCCAGCAGACGGATTGTCCTGCAATGGTGAGAAGAGGAACAAAGAAAGCTGCCCCTGAGCCCAGAAGCTTACAATTAAGAAATAAAATGAGCAATTAACAGGAGGATACACCTAAGTGGCACCAAGACACAAAGGCTGAGCAGGGCTGCAGCCCTGGCAGCCGGCACAGGCAACGGGCACCAGTGGAAAGTTCAACTCATGAAGTTCAACAAGGCCAAGTGCAAGGTCCCGTACCTGGGTCAGGGTAATCCCAAGCAGAAATACAGAATGGCTGGAGAATGGATTAACAGCCGCCCTAAGGAGAAGGACTTGGGGGTGGTGGTTGATGAGAAGCTCAACGTGAGCCGGCAATGTGGGCGCGCAGCCCAGAAAGCCACCCGCATCCTGGGCTGCATCAAAAGAAGCGTGACCAGCAGGTCAAGGGAGGAGATCCTGCCCCCCTGCTCGGCTCTGGTGAGACCCCACCTGCAGTGCTGCATCCAGCCCTGGGGCCTCCAACATCAGAAGGACACGGACCTGTTGGAGCGCGTCCAGAGGATGACACAAAATGATCCGAGGGCTGGAGCCCCTCTGCTGTGGGGACAGGCTGGGAGAGTTGGGGTTGTTCAGCCTGGAGAAGAGAAGGCTCCAGGGAGACCTTAGAGCCCCTTCCAGTCCCTAAAGGGGTTCCAGGAAAGCTGGGGAGGGACTCGTGATCGCTGAGTGGAGCAATAGAAAAAGGGTTAACAGTTTTAAACTGAAACAGGGGAGATTTAGATGAGATATTAGGGAGAAATTCTTTACTCTGAGGGTGGTGAACCCCTGGCCCAGGTCGCCCAGAGAAGCTGTGGCTGCCCCATCCCTGGAGGTGTTCAAGGCCAGGTTGGACGGGGCTTGGAGCAACCTGGTCTAGTGGGAAGTGTCCCTGCCCAGGCCAGGGGGGGGCAACTAGGTGATTTTTAAGGTCCCTTCCAACCCAGACCATTCTATGGTTCTATGATATATGATTATATGATTCTACGATTATATGAAGCGAGGGGAGGCAATGGGTGGCTGCAGGTGTGAGGGCAGCCCAGAGAAGCAGGAGAGGTGGGAAAACAATGCCTGAAGCAGCATCCAAGTGGATGCATCTGGTCCACTGCAAGTTTGTTGAGGCCAAAAAAAGGGATATTGCAGCAGTGGAGGGGGATGTGATGAAAGAGCGGGTGGGAGTTTTAGCTTTAGGAAAGGCTTAGCAAGGTTACACAAGCCCTTGAGGTGTCCAGGAAATGAAGACACAGGAGGAGGCAGGAGATGAAGACAGCACTCAGACTCTGGCAGAGCAGCAGAGTGCTGGCATTGCTGAGCTCAGGGAAACACGGAGCTGGGAAGGAGAGGTTAAAAGCTCTGATTTTGCCATGTTGTGCTTGAGCGGGTGGTGAGACATTCACGAGATGTCAGAGAGCTCCTCTGAGATATGAATTTGGACAGGGAGAGGAGAGCCCGGAGTAGGGATGCATGCCTCCGAGTCATCACCATAGAGATGATATTTGAGTGTAGCTGCAATGAGATTACCCAGAGACACAGCACAGAAGGAGGGACATGGCTCCGTGAAATCCTATGGCAAACGGGTCTCCGACAACAGCCCAGCCGTTAGCCACTGAGGAGGACATGTGGCCAAAACCAGGGCACACTCTCAGCAAGGCTCAGAGCCAGACCACAGTCATGGCCCTGCCTCACCTCCAGAATGTGATTTGGGCCCTCTTCAGAAGATGTCCATCTCCTTTGGCCACATGGGAATTCCAGGGCCCAAACCAGTAGACAGGGAACTCAAGCACTTCAGAGGGGACAGAGCTGACCTTCAGTTCTCCCTCTGCAAAACAGGGGGAAGTCCACGCTCAAACCCTGCAGGGGAGCCACAAGGACAAATCCCAGGAGAGTGACATGACCAGTGGCTTCAGCCATGGGGTCAGGGTGAGGGGGCAAGAGGGACCTCAGAGCAGTGCCGAAACAGGCTGCCGTGAAGTGACACAACAGCTTCATCATCACTTGGCTGGGAACAGAATCTCTGTATGGAGCAGAACTGATGGAGGGACCAAGATCTCTTGGCCTCCTCCTCCAGCACATCCTCCCTGATCTTCAGGACCTGGAAGAGCCATTTCTTCTCCCCCTCCAGGCAGGGGTAGGAAGAAGGGAGCACATGGTGCCCTGGGAATCGCACCCAAGCATTTTGCCCCAGGTTTCATGCCCTGAGGTGTGGTTAGTCCTGGAGAGTCTGACCAGAAGGTGGCAGGCTCAACTCATCCATGGATGATGGCTCTTCTGCAGGAGGGTCTGGCCTTGGGACAAAACTGCTGGTAATGCAGATCTAACCCATCGCCTCAAAAGGAAGCTAGAGCATCGAAGCACTGGAGGAAGAGGAGAAAAAGAGACCGTTTGAGCTTCTCTGAAAAGCAACCACAACGTGGGGGAGCCGTTTCTGCAATCAAGGCCGATGCCTATCAGGGATACAGTTGTGCTCAACGCCGGGGCTAGCGTGGGGAGAATGGCCAAGCCGGTATCGTAGGAGACTCATTCTCTCTGCTCCTGTTTCAAATAAATAACGCGAATCAATGGAGAGGAGGAATACGTCTGCATTTCCAGCCGTCCCTCCCCACCCCCGGCATTCTGGTCCCTGGGAGAGCATTTGAAAAACTGCAATCGCTATAATTAGAAGTAACACTCACTTTCCAAGAGGAAACTGTGCAAAAGGTTGACTTCCTCTTTAATGCCATTTCAACTCGTTAACAGCTACATATCTGCAGCTCCAATGGTGAGGGGATTTGCCGAGCAGCAATATGGATCGCTAACAAGAAATAAGAGTTTCCTCCTACTTCGATGGGATTTACTCACTCCAGGCGCCAAGACGCCAGGTACTAAGACGTAGAGGAGGTTGTGACGCTCTGTCCTCTCCCCTTGTGAAGAGCAGAGGCCTTGCAGAGTTCCTGCATTTTCAGTTACTTGTTATCTCATCACTATTATGCATTGCCCCCCAAGGCTAATTAACACTGCTGCATACAGCACTGGCTTGGGAACGCCAAAGACTTTGGGAACTTCATTGCTTTCAACAGAGCTGCAAGTCACCAGCAAGTTCCTTGTGATTCCATACAAGGAAATATTCACAACGTACAAAATAAAAATAGCCTCCATCACTACACGTTATAATCACATCAGGGAGTTTCCAATCTCTGCAGTAATAAATGATGCCCTCCCTCCTCACCAAAGCGCTCACCCGGAGCGCTCTGCAAACACTGATTAACCCTCCCGACGCCCCGAGGATGGGCTGCAGCAACTGCCGCACAGACGGCAGTCAACTGAAAAGCATGGCAGGGAGTCAGTAGCCTCGACAGTAATGGCCATTTTCTCTTCTCCAATAGTCTCAGGAACACAAGGCAAGTTTTCAGTGTATCTTGCCCTTTCCAGCCTTTCAAGACCTTACAGCCAAAAGAAATGGCGACATTTTCTCAGCGAGTTCCCCCTTCAGTTATTTTTGTGCTGACCCCAGGCACTCGGGATGGATAAAAGCACCTCCAAAAAGGCAGTCAGCCTTAACTCAGCGTTATCAAAAGGTAAGGAAACTCCCCACCCCACTTGGCAGAGTGCTCCCGTGGTTAACTCTCTTGCTATTCAAAACGTTTGCCTTATTTCTAATTGGAGCTCATCTGCATCTCACATCCAGATGTTGGTCCTAAGCCCTAGTCTGCCATGTTGCACAGCTACCCGCTCCTACAAAATATTATTCAGGCACCACAACCAAATCTTTTTGATAAGCTAAAGGCAAAGGGCGCTTTAATCCCTCATTGCAGAAAGACACCAGACCAGTTACTGGAAATGCTCCTCCAGCCATGGCATCTCATGGTGATGGAGCCTTGGGAATTTCTGTAACAAATTTTCTCGCTCAGACTCCCCAGCCCCTCATTAAATTCACCAAATAAACTCAGGTTCTCTTTCAAACCACCACTGACACAAAGGGCATTTCAGCAGTCAGCTCCAAGATGGTTTTCTTAAGACAGAATTAGGCTCAGTTCTTTTATCTACAAAAAAAACCCACAACACCTCTTAAAAATCATTTTCCCAAACTTTTTCAGACAAGTAATCGGACCACATTTTTTTCACTCATTTAAATCCAGCCTCAGAAGTCAGATGTGCCATTCCCCTGTCATCGGTCGCCTTTGACCTCCCCTGTAATGCCAGAATTAGATGTGTGTGTGTCAGCCTGAGCTGCCGATTCCTCCCGCCTCCCCAAAAAACATCTGCAACAGAGTGAGCGGGTTTCTGCGGAAGCCGTGGCTCCCATACAAGGCAACCATTCCCCGGCCAGAGAAGGACAGCTGGAAAGGCTTGACCAAGTAAGAGATTTAGTTGGCTAAGCATCATTTAATTCTCAACAACAGGGGGGAGGGGGAAGGCAAAACACAATCTGGCCACCTAAAAAAAGCGAAATATCATCCTGTGTTGCTTGTTTCCAAAGGGCGCTTGAGTTTCTGCAAATGCCACGCTCACCCCCAGACAAGTAGGGAAGAAACTCTACCCGGTGGTAAGTTAAATGTCTTCCCTTCTCCCACTCACTTCAGAGGGAAGAGCGCCTTGGACGGCCGAGTTCCTCCACCAAATCCGCAGGTGTCTGCGCCGTGGGCGGTACCCACGGCCGGGTGCAGGCAGGTCCCGGCTGCTCCGCAAGGCTGAGTGTTGGCTGGCACCCGCGGCGCCACGGCTGGCAGGACCCCGGGGAAGGGATGCTCAGGTCACTCCGCACGCGCCTGTGCAGACCTGGCCTCGTCGTATTTTTGAAAGAGAAAGGCGATTGCACATGTCAGGCAGATTAGAAGGTGATAGATAGACGGTCAGGCAGGCGGGCTGCCTTTTAAATAGTCTTCATATTTCTCCCATGACATCTGTCTGCAAGAGTTTAAATTATGATTCTTACTTACAGCTTTGAAAGGATTTAAAATGCTTAAATCCCTGTTAAAAACTAAACTACCAAAGCTTGGCTGGATACTGCATTTTTTTAATCCACAAAAAAAGAAGCGCGCTGGATTTTAAGGGCTGCAGAGCTCTCATGGAAATACCCTGCAAACACTGAGCTCCTCCAAACCATCAACCTGCTATAAAAGGTTGGTGCCAGATTCGGATCCTGGCTACGTCACAGCTGTGCTGAAGTGAGTTCACAGTAACTCCCCCTCCTTCTGGGTGAGGGATCAGAGTTTCGATGTGCAGTTTCTCCTGTTTTCAGACACTGCACAAGCATTAACTCCAGTGGAGAGGGCCCGGATTCCGGCAGGGATACGGGAGAAATCATTTAGCTGCCTCTCATGCCGGTGAGTGCAGGCAGAGCGCAGCATGTCCCAGAGCTAAATGCTGCCCCCCAAGCAAAACAGCCATTCATCCTACGCATTCTGCTTCCCCTAAATTTAACTGGGGCAGCATGGGGCTCCCGCAGTGCCCGGCACCCTGCTAACATGGCCGAGCAATGATGGGGTGCCCTCCAGCTGCAGCTGGGTCCAGGGGGTCTCTGTCTGAGCCGGAAGCAGGAGGGTCTGGAGAGGGGTCCTCAGCTCCCCAAGCCGGAGTAGCCCTGCCAGCCCCCCATGCCCGGACACGATGGGGACATTGCAGGCGAGGCAGGTTCCCAAGGGCATCACCCAAGCCTTTGGAAAAGCCCATTCGTAGCACACACCACAGACAATAAAGTCCCAGGGCAGACGTTCAGTTCCTGTTAGTCTTTATTTACCGTCCTTTTCGAGACAGCTGGGTTAACTTCACCTCCCCATGCTGAGTACAGCCCGCTGTCTGCAGGAACCGCCCTGCTCGCAGGGAAGCCTCAAACTTCCCAGCTTCTGGCCAAAAAGTGAAGGACGGCCAGAGCACGCGCAGGCACGGCACCAGGGCAGCTCTGAGACCATCACCCTGCCCGTTCCGTGCTCATGCCCTGCGCTGCTCTCATGCTGCACCACCGGAGGGGAAACTCCATTCCGGCTTATCTCAAACTGTTGCGTTCTGATGGGGAATTACAGAGGTGGATCTACCAAGGTGGGTGAAAAAAGGGACAGGGGTCCACCCCGGCCAGCAAAGCACTGGGATACCCTCACCACGGGGACTTCCCCGCCGGAGGAACGTGATCACTGCTAGATGCAGTGCCTCTTCCCCATCCGGTCTGCAGCTGGATCTCATTGCCGGGGAAAGGCTTCCGACTTCTGACTATTCTGTTTATTCTGCTAAAGACCATAATTATTCTGCTAATTGTTTGGGTTTGTTTGGGTTTTTTTTTAGCAAGCTCTTATTTTTGTGAGCCCATGTGCTGCGCTCCCTCTGCTGGCTGGCTCATTTGGGCTAGAGGAGAGGCAGCTGAGGAAGGGGAAAACCAAATCCCTGCTCTGACTGCCAGCAAAAAGTCACACCACAAGCCCTTCCCAGGCCCTGGCTTCACTAAATGTGAGTGTTAAGACCTGAGCTGCATTCTTCTGCCAGCTTTGTTCCTCACAGCCTGGTTACGCCGAGTCTTGTCAATAAAAAGAAATGGGTGGCTTGGTAAAATTCAGGTAATCTTCATTTTAGATGGAGCAACTCTTAGATTTGGAAGTCATGTCTACAGCAAAGAGACGGGCTTGTACTGCTGAGTTTTGGGCTGTGGTGTTCAAAGGAAGACCCTCAGCATGAGTAACTACACCCATGACAAACGGTGAGCAAAAACATGAAAGCAGATCTGAAAGATCTTGAATGCGGAAAATCTCCTAAAGGGCAGGAAGCATCTCCCGAGGAGAAGCAAGGGGATGCTTCAGAAAGCCCCGGGCCAGGAAACACATTTCCCAGCAGAATTTCAACGGCGTGTCCTCCAACTTCAGGCTGCATTTCTGTTTCGTGCGTGTGACAGACAACCATTAAACACGCCACGACACGGCACTGATGGCTCATCGCCGCTGTGAGCAGCGGCTGTGACACGCCTCGCACTCCTCTGCCCCATCACGCGGCTCAAGTGCTGCCAATTCTTAATCCAGCACGGCGACTCACGTCCGTCTCGGCAGCAGCTCCAAGCAACACGCACGGGAAGTATTAAACACCCTGCCAGTGGATTGATGGATATTTGGGGGTGGGAGCCGGACCCGGGTGTCAAACTCTTCCCCGGGATTCAATCAGCCTTAGGCTCCCAGGATTATGCTACATTAAAAATGACCCCACAGCACCCTGTTTTCCTGTGGGGTCCTGATTTTCTTGGATAACTTGAGCGAAGCGCAGTGGAAGAAAATCCCTCATGCTTCAGCAAGCGTTTCTCACACATGGAGCTGTGGTTGAGAGCCTCGCAGCAGCCTCCCCTTTCTGGAAAGGCGGTGAATGGGATTAAGCCTGGGGTCTTGCAGCTTTTACAGCGCTACTTTCATCAGCAGAGGAGCAGACAAATCTTCTGACGGACATTACCAGAAGCCAGTGGCCAAGTCATTAACCGGAGAGTAGGGGAGTTTTTCATCAACCCTATTCACTAGGAAAGTTAGGAAATGCTAAGGGCACTCTTAAAATCAGCCAAATAAAAGACAAGACATCCCCCCCCATACAGATACTTTCTTGCTAAAACTATTAATAAACATTGCACGTTGAGTCAATCTCTGAAGGTCAAAGCAATCTTTTTCCCTAGTGGAAGCTCTTAAAAGAGATCTTTTGAGCTGCATTTTGTGCCTAAATGTGTTCCTGTAATGAGTGCAATTTTACATCTGCTCAGGTAAAGCGGGTTGTTGTACATTTGCTTTCTTCCATGGTTTTATTGTACCTATTTGGCGGACGATGCCCAGCCAAAAGAAATGAAAGAAGCTGGGAAATAAAAATGGAGTTCCTGACAGTATTTGTCTTCATTATAAAAAATAAACCACAAAAAACAACAACCCAGGCATATGAAGCAGCGTGCTTCAGTACCTGTTTACTGAGATTTCACTGTGTGCCTTTTCCCAATATAAAAAAGCACTCAACTAACATAAAAACCCCTTAATTCTTCTGCTAGACAGGCCATTTGCTTCCAACTATAACACGCAAAGGAAAACCAAGATGGCTGTGAACTGCCTAAAGGCGAACAGGCACCCTGCTCCAGAGCCAGGATAAAGGCATCCCACAGCCGGGGCACGGAGCAGGGAGTCAAGAATCCTGAGCACAGCCCAGGCCTGCAAGAGGGAGCCGCTGGTGGAAACCTCTCTAAAAAACTCCAGTGCCTAGTAAATTAAATCATACGAAGTGGCTCGTATCTCTGCTGGCAATGAGAGGGCAGCGGAGAGAGGGATGGATGAGAAAAATTCAAATGAGTTAGCCCACCGTGACAATAATGGTAATTATGAAGTATTACTGCTGCAAAGTGCCAAGAGAGGCCGGACAAGAGCAGGGCCGCCAGGCTGCGGCCTGCACAGCACTGAGGGGCAGCCTGCCATGCCCAAGCCCCAAAATGTTTATTNCGCGCAGGCGGAAAGGGGGACGGGTAAGCGCGGCCGTCGGGGACGGGGAAGGGGGGACCGACACCCCCAGCCGGCCTTGGGGGACCGTCCAGGCGGGAGAGAAGCCACGGTGAGGGGAGTAGAGCCGGCCCGGCCTCGCGCGCTGCCGCCCCCCAGGCCCTGAGGCCGCCTTGTACCGCCCTGAAGCAACGCGAGGGCGGGGGGGGGGGGGGGGNGGTTGGGTGTTCGGGCGGGGGGGGGGGGGAGTGAGGAGGAGAGAGGGGGGAAAACCCTGACAGAAAATAATCACTTTGGTGCCTCCAGCTGCCGGCCCCACTCTGCCCAGGGCCGCGGTGCGCCGGCCCGGAAGGCGCTAGTGCTGTTACAGTGTCTAGACCTCAAAGGAAACCCCAAATCTGTGTGTGGGGAAGGCAGGGCGTGGGGACCCACGGCAGGCCGTACCGTGCCGCCTGACACAGAGCCCAGCGAGAGCTGCCACCCTGGGATGGGCAGGTGTGGTGAAGAGGGGGGTGTGGGTATGCTGCTGACAGGGTCACGGGTCCCATCCCCAAAAAGGAGGATCCTTTTTGTCTCTTTTTGCATAAATGTATCGTCTACATAATGGCGGGCAACAGCCTCTGCAGTT
>VZSF01009524.1:48537-66883 GCA_013398295.1 Chionis minor | reverse complement strand
GCTGGCAGCAGGGAGAGGTCAGTCCCGTGCCTTTTCCCAGGACACTGAACTGTGGGGTGTCGGGATTCAAAATGATTTTGAACCAGGCTGTGTTCCGCAATCTGTGATTTCTCCTGTTTTTTCCAGGGGAAAAAGATAATTTAAAAATAATATATATATTTCATCACTATTTCTTCAGTGTCCATAAGAAATTGGACTTTTGGTGTTTGAACCCAACCGCCTGCTCCTGGGGTTGTTCTCAAGCAGAGTTACCATCATCTGAGTCAACAGACAGGCCTGTGAGGTTGCCTGTGGTTGGCTCCAGCAATGTGTTAGTTACAGAGGTTTTCTAGAGAGCTTTGCTGGGTTTGGGTTTGTTGTTTGTTGGGGTTTTTTTGAGTTTTACCATGTTTTACTTAGAAGAAGTACTTCCTATAAAGAATTCTTGACATAGAGGGGGCTTTTTGCTGTCAAAAAGCAACATCACAAAAATCGGATTTCTTCTCTCTTCTCATACCCTATTCTCTTTGTATTATTGGTAATTACATAATGTTAAAAGAATCTTATGCAGAGGATGTAGGAAGGCGCAGTCTCTGCTCCCAAAACCTACCGTTCTGAGTTACAGAAACAACGGAGTGACTGACAGGTGGCAAATGACAGGCCGGGGAGAATCTCTAATTCTATCAATTTAATGAGTTCTTTCCTTATCAGCGTCAGCTCTTGTCCAGATCTGCTAAGTGGCTTTTCTTAGAGATCAAATGACTATGAATTAGTGTGTGGCAGCTCCTTTTGTTACACTGATCAGATTTTCGACAGTTCAATCTCTAAAAGAGCTGAGCTGTTTCCAAAGCGCGGCTGCTAAAACGCACATGCAGACGGCAGCTGAGCTCTTCTGAAAATCGAGCCTCGTGCGGGACCGGATTGTGAGGCCACAGGGCCTCCACCCACCCAGGCGATGCCCAGGGGCCTCACAAGGTGCCTCCAAGAGGTTTTCACCCTGAGGCTTCCCCAGGGTGGAAAGCCAGCTGTGGGAGCCGAGACAGCCAGGATGCTCACGGAGCTGCGGGAGCCTGTGTTCAGAGCAAACTTGTGTGGCCACATCCACACCGAAGCAGCAGCGATCCAAACTGTCTTTGGAAGTACTTTGCACTAGCCTAGGAAATGTGATACGCTGTTCTGGGGGAAATCCACCTTTCCTTCATTTGCAAAAGTGTTTTCCATCTGGGAGTGCAGTGCACTGAAGCAATCCTTGCTCTCCGGTCTCCTCCCCATGAAATGGATCTAGCTCAGGAAAGGCTTATGTAGGGATAACCTTAGCCCCAGGTCTTCCTGCTGGAGGGCTCTTTGATAACTTTTAGAGTGGTGTAGAGCAAGGACCTTACTTGTCTCATCTCTACCATCATGAAAACCAATGTTGTTTTACCTTGAACCACATGAATACCAGGGGCTGACCTCCTCTTGAGAAACTCGGTAAGCGCCTAACCTCAATGTGCGACCGTTTATAGAGCTGTAACCCACACAAAGGCCACTGCCATCAGCAAAGAGAAACCTTGAAACTAACAAGCCAAACTGCAGATGGACCTTGTTTATTAGGCAAGGGTACTTTTTTATTCAGCAGGTTTGAGTTGCATTTTATAAATTGCAAATTTAAAGCGTGACTATATTTATTCATATTTGACTTGTCCATAGTATTTTCTTAGCGATGAAAAAGCTGTTTCTTGCTTCACTACAGAAGTCAGGAAATGAAGCCGCGTTTTGCATGGAAAACAAAGGCACACAGCACATCCCACCTGCATGGGGACAGGTAGGGCAGATGCTGCTGAAGCAAAGGGACCTTTTGAGCCACACAGCTGAGTGGGGGGTTTCGCCTCTAAGACTCATCCCGCTGATGCTTAGGTGACATTTAGCAGGAAAATGTACATCAGTGTTGTAGCAGGAGTTGATGGCATTGGTGCATTGCTGTATTTGGAGAGTTAAGACACATGAACAGGCAGCTAGATCTGCACTGGCTCTGATTAAATTAAGTACTGTGGAGTCAGTCTCCTGAGTTTCTGTTTGCAAGGAACAATTAGCATGGAGGTGAAAGCCTGCATTTTGTTACAGGCTCACCAATATAACATTTTAAGGAACCATTTATGAGTGAGCCTTATGACTAATTATTTTACTCTGAGTTTGGATTTATTTAAGGGCACTGGTAGAAATTTAAGATTTTTTTGCCTCCATGTGGCTACTGACCTGAACTTAACAGCTTAAAGGCTGTATAGATTAGCTGAAAATAGTCTGAGCCACGTTTCCTATACAGCAAAAGAAGCACAGACAGACTCCCTGCAGAAATACACAGGCACCTTCACTGAAAGTATGCCAAATATATATACACACAAATGCGTACACGAATTCTGTAGGTGCATCCATAGGCATTATTTGTGTGCCGTTATTTTTAAGTGTATTCAAAACTACAGCAAATTACTAGCTAGAACTGAAACTGTTTTCATTTGCAGTTACAGTAGGCACACGCGCTATCACAGCAATCACGCAAGGCTACGTACGTGCAGCCTTCTTAGAAACCGCCTTGTGCAAGTTCTGTTGAGGCAAAGAGGTGTTGTGCTGGTGCCTTTGAACCTCTACACCACATCAAGAGTGAGGAGGAAAATAACATACCAAGGACCTCAATAAACATGGATTATCTTGTTTACTCTAACTGCTTAAAAATGGCAAAGGCAGCCTTGAGTTCTGCAGAAGTCAAGTACTTTGCCCTGTTTCTATAATAAGACCCTCTCGTGTGTTGCCTGCTCCCCATATGATGTGTCGTGGGTCAAACGAGCCCCAGAGTAGGTGGGGCCGTCACCAGACAGCTTGGTAAGACTTCAGAAGTTTCAGTTCCTGAACAGGTTTTGTAACACCGCCACCCTGAAGCGAGAGATTACAAGACAGTTTGGCCGTGGTCAGTCGTGAGCTGCGGAGCCTTCAAACAGAGCTCTTGGAGCTGTTCGTCGTAGGGCACGCTGCTCCTCTGGCAGCACAGAGAAAGCAGAAGCAGCTCATGGTGTGTGGAACCGGTAGAAAGATACGTACACTTAGATATGTCTGGCATCCCACTTGCAGAGTCCAATGTCATCCTTAAAACCACTTCCTCCTTCTCAGCAGCAGCATCCTGTGTGATTTCCTGCATTGTTTTGTAAGAGCAGTACAAATGAAAGGATTCCTCATTTATAGAAAGCCATTTTCTGTCTTTAGCAGCTTTTCTTTTAAATCTACTTACGAAACCCTTCTTGAAAGCATTTTTCCAACAGGTTTTCTTTTTTCTTTGGGTATTTTTTTTCCTTCCTTTTTTTCCCCCTGGAATTCAGAGTATTTGTCTCTACAGTCAAAATAATTTTCCTGGGTTTTTGTTGGAGCTTTTTGTTGGGGTTTTTGTTGGGTTTTAACAACAACAAGACAGTTGTTAAAATAGAACCCCCCAAATTCACTATTTCTGTTACAAAATATATTTTCTGAGATACAGCACAGCAAAGTTTTCATCGCATGCACAGGAGCTAATTTTTCACTGAAATCACTTACTGATCTTAATAACTACAAACATCTTGGACTTTATTTCAAAAAGAAATTAATTTCCTTTCCATCGTCATCCAAAATCCACTGTGAAGAGCAAAGTAATTTTCATGCACCATGCACCATTCCTACTATTGTTAGGATATCACTCCCTCTCACAGGCACGTAAAGCTGCTTACTCAATGCTTAAAACCAAACTCTAATACTGCTTTGATGGATCCTAAATTGAGGTAAGTTGGCATCTTCTGGCAGCTCCTGAAACTGAGCTTTGGCAGAAATTTAACCTCCTTTACACTCAATTAGATTCTTTTAGTCTCACTAAAACTGCCACCTACTTTCTATTGTGCGTTATAAATGCTCCAAACACCCTAAACTTTCTTCTTTTGTATTAATATGTAAATTAAATCAATTTATCTTCCTGCTAGTCATGTTCATCTGAGTACAAATCAATCTAAGAAGAAGCCAGCTGAGGCAAAGGCAGACTGCTTAGACTCCACCATATCCCTCTGCTCTGAACGTGTTATTCTCTGTGTCGTGTTGGCTTGTCTGCTTAAAGTCAAACCATTTACTCGATCTCTTTTCTTATTAAGAACATCGTCAATGAAGTAAACCTGAGGATCTGTGTAGCGCAGGCAAAGTCGAAGGCTTGTTAGCACTGTGGGGACCAAATGCATTTGTTCCTCCTGACCAACAGCATTTCCTGTGATAAGAATAGTTTCTGGTTACCACAGGCTGTCACATATTTATGCACAAATTCCAGTTTCTGAGAACTAAACGAGTATGCCTCAGGCTGCCCTTCGTGTGAAACTTGACAGGTTTGGTTCACACGGCTTGGTGAAAAACAATCTCGGCTCCCGTAGTTCGTCCGTGTGTTCGTACTCGTTCTCCGCAGGTCTTTCAGCTCCACGAAGCACCTTGCCACATTTCAGCCCTAATATCTGTGTTTAATCTACCTTTAGTATAATTTCCACCTGCAACCATTAGCTGCCTTGTGTTAATCTGCAGTCAGCTATGTTTTACACCAAGGGCTGAAACCAGGAGCTAGACTTCAGGTTTTATTCTAGAATACTGATATGACTCCCAGAAACCCGTTTCGGTAGCAACAAGCTAAATTCAACAGTAGTTTCTGTTTTACACAGACTGTCTTCAGAAGTTGTTGACCTTCCTGTCTGGGCTTCTCTGTTGTGGTGACATCCTAAATCTGAGACCCCTGTGTTTGTGTGGCAGACCTTTATTTGAGAGCTGTGGTTTCTCGACGTCAGGATTCTGGCCCGTGCTCCCCAGCTGCCATGCTACGAGGTACATGTCAGCAGCAGCAAAAGAGGAGTGTAAGAACTCCCCAAGTCCCAGTTTTAGTATGGATGACAACGTTTGCAATCTTTAGTCAGCTAGTTACTCTTTGTGGCCTCAGTAAAAGGAGGATTGTGCACTTGTGATCTTTCCAGGCCTCTCATAAGGATCAGTTGGTTAATGTATGTGGAAGGTTAGAATATACATGATGCTTTTTGAACAAGAAACGTATTGGGATTTCTTGATTGCCCAGGTATTTGATGTCTGGTGGCTTGTAACTTCTCCATCACTTTCAGCCAGAAGTAATCAGCACATGCAAGGCAGTATCTGGCATCTTTGTGCCTTTTACACTTGGCAAGGTCGCGGCAGCCTTTTGTGGATTTGACTCATGCCCTCAGCTCATGCTGCAGCTGGGACGGCCACTGGTGACCTCGGCATTTGGACTGAGATTGAACCGCAGTTCCAGGAACACTGTTTGGCCCAGCTTCCCTGCTGATGTGAACTGGGGTTGCCCCAGCTCCTCAGTGGAGCTGTGCTGACTTACTCTGGCCAGTGCCTGGCCACCTAGTTCCTTCCTTAGATTTCGATTTGTTGCAGGTCACAGACTGCCTGGGAATTGAGGAGGGCCATGAATCTCTCAAGATGCACTTGACAAGCTGACATGGCCCAAGCTACTAAAACAAAACAAAACACAAGCCACGGCAGACTTTCTCTGTGATCCCTGAACATTTGCAGTCTTCCTAGTTTACTGTGCAGGTGAAATTATTCCCCGTTAAGCTGTGTTTCTGCTGCAGGTATTCTGCTTCCGTCCTTTTCTCAGAACTTGAAAACACTGTTCTTTAATCAACTGAATTGGACTTTGAATCTCATGAAGTGGAAGGGACTAAGTACACTGTGTCTGTAATGCCCCATCTGTCTTCCATGAAGCTGTACAGAGCACAGCCAGAGGACCTTTGGGCTCATCTAAAAACATTACACTCGAATGAAACCTGAACTAAAAATAGTAATTACTGGAAAACAAAGGGGACAACCTGACCCCACAGTTGGCAGTCTTAGTACAACAGCAGTGATATGTAATTGTCTGCATAATTCTAAACTACACTTGAGGACAGCTTTCGGGAGCTTCCAAGTAGAGATGCACGCTCAGCTCTGTCATATGGTTTCTCCTTGCAGGAGAGATGGCTCCTTGGACTATCTGGGCCCCATCCCAAATACAGACTAAGCTGTTTGGCATATTGCAGCTCAACTACCTACAAAAGCTCTCAAGTGGACCAGACCTGACTCTTTTCCCTGACAGCAGAGGATTTGAACAAAACAGTGAAGCTCTAAATAACCTTGATAAAATAGGACTGGGTCATGATGCCCTATGCAGTGGTAGAAATCCCAGTGTTAGGTCAGGGTCCTGTACTGTTAAGCAATGAACAGATGTGGAGAAAACAGGCATAGTATGAGACATGACAAAGATTTGATCTTGGTAGAGTTAAAGGACAGGTCAGCATCAAAGCCACAAGCAAGCAGCAGATCTTCTGAGCCTGAAAGCAATACTTTTATTCACTGGCCGTTATAAAGAAACTATTGGTACCGTAAATTAGTATTAATGTCACTGAGATCTCTTCTAGCCGCTCACTTGCCCAGATGACCTTTATATTTTTTCATGTAAAGCATACCAGGTAACTAAAGAAATCTCTGTCTTCATACACAAATACAATTCTCCTGTCTTCTTCCTCTTTTTTCCCCTTTAGGTTGCTTTGCAGTTCACAGCTGAAATAAAGATGACTTCAAGACAGAGAGATTCACATGCACAGAGGACTATTCCCAAACCAAAAGCATCCCGACACAGCCCAAGAGAGGGCAAGGTATCTGGTATTTGCTGAGCCCACTGCTGAGAACATGAAAACCATGCTGGCCTCCCACATCTTCATGACGGGTAACAGTTTACTTCAGAGAAGCCCAGCCTAGCATAGACAAAGAGCAAAAGAAAGAGGCCAGGGTCTTCAGGCTGCTCAGAGCTGCAGAAGCCCGCAGTCACCTCGGAAGCTGAGACTCCACTATCAGGAGCTGGAGGTAAGTTCACCACCAGCAGATCTCTCGGTGGGGATCGGACTGTAGCAGTGAGGGGCAGGGCTAATGAATGAAGCGTATCAGACTTCTTCAGCCTGTCCTGAAATGTCACTTTTCATATGTTCTCCGTATGAGTAGAACCAGGAAGAGCAGAAATCAAAAGTACATTTCTTTTTTCTCCATGTGTTCAAATTTCTCCGCTGCTTTTCATGGGGGGCACCCTCTAATCTGTGCTGTGAAATGGCATTAAACTGAGGGAAGGCACTTCAAGCATTATCATAGATGTTCACATGTGGCAAAATTCTCTTGCCTTACATTAGAGAAGACATGAAATTTGAAAATGGAAGTTTGTACCACAATTCTATGGTCCTTTATACCAGGTTTGAGCACTACTGGATCATTTAGCAGGATAAATTCAATCCAGGTCATGCCTGGGCACACAATTATGTTTCTGTTGAATTAGCCAGAGTGCATAATATGGCGTTTATTCTGGCTTTATGCCGGCAGCAGGAAGAAAGACAATATCTAATCTGGCATAAAGCCTACCAATACAGACTTAATGTCATAACTTTTTAAACAGTTTTGAATGGGATCAGTGCTTTGGGTTATGTGGTCTAGCATTTTGTATCCAGGAGCCCTAGAGCCAGATTTCCTGTATCACCAACCTACGACCATTTTTGCAGTGTTTAAAGTGTTTGTTTCTCCATAAAATTTTCTCTCGTTACGCGTCCACGCATGAGCCCCTTGTCCCATTTGAGTATCTTATAGTCCATTACAGCGCTGTGCTATGTGTAACACATATTCAGGATCAGCTTTTCACTGTTGCTCCCAAGGTCCCGCAGAATTGTACGTGCATGTAATTATGTGTAAATTTCGTAATACAAATATCACAGTTGTTTGTTCGACCGGCCCAATGGATGCACGCTAGCTGTCATTTGCTTGCGCAGTTACTATACTGTTGCCCATGCAGCCATGGGAACTGTCAGCACCAATCTCTCAATCCATCTTTCTAATGTTCGTTAGTGGCGTCTGATTTCTGAAGGGGCCTATGCTTCTGCATTTCTCCAGGATACAGAATTCGGCTTGGAAAAGACTATGCTTGCTCTCATTCACGGAAGGCGCTGTTTTCTAAGAAAACCGACAGAGCGCCAGGCTGTCATTCACTGAGGAACTTAGAATCTACTCTCTGAGCTGTTTTACCTGCTGACACTTCTCATCCTGTCAGTTTTAGCAAAGTAATCCCTCTAATTTACAGCTACAGGCCGGAGTTTCTCTGTGTAGTCTTTGGGAGAAAACCCATTCTGGAAAAGTTGCTTATTTTAGAACCCACAGCCTCAAGGAAGATATTTTTCCCTAATCCCAAACTAAATGATATCATACTTGGCTAGTGCTGTAACCATGGTACTGAAGTTATTTATGACTCTGAAATTAATGCTATAGTTAGCAACACTGGAACAGGCTTTCTTCTATGCTACTGTCCAACTGCCTCCCTCCCCCAGCCCGAGGCTGCACTGGAAAGCAAGACAGAGTGTCTCCAGAGGGTCTTTAATTTGCAGTAAACAATGTCAGCCTTTGCTGATTTCCAAAACTTGGCAACACACAAGTGGATATGCACAAAGATGCATCTTCTAAGCAAAACAAAGCACTTGGCTGTGTTTTTATTGATCTTATTTTGTTAGGAGATTTATTTGAGTTTGTTTATTTTAATTCTTAAAGTAAATGTTAATTTTCATGAAAGGACCTGGAACCCCAGTGTGCAGAGCCAGGAGTGGCGGGAGGAGGGAGAGCTGGGTTGTACACTACTCATCAGCTCTAACATCAGGGAATCACCGCCAGGGCAAAGAGGAGAGGTCAGCTTTTATGCCTGGGACACTCTGCGAAAGTCAGCTCATAGAAATGGATAGCCTGTGTGTACAAGATATCTGGGAACCAAACCAACATTATTCCAGTCTGATCCCTCTGCAAAGATCTCAGAGAAGGTTGGGAAGAATCCAGCGAAGTAGAGAACAGAAGAAACACAGAAAACCACAGAGTACTGAATCCCTCCTGGTCAAAGGTCAGGCAGCTCCCTGCTTTCATGGCGCAGATCGCTGGGAGAAAAGCTCACGGCCGCATCCTGGGGCTCAGACAGCAGCCCGGTGACCCAGGCACCTCTCCGCTCTGCTCGGGGACTCGTGCCAGCAGCAGTAGCTTCTGCGTGCCTTGCACAGCAGCTCACCTCTCAAGTTAGTTAGGGAATGAAGAGAATACTGCAGTAAAAGCATTGCGAGTAGAAAAATAAAGGCAAAACACAAAAAGAAGAAAACAGAGGAGAAAAGGAGAGCCAGGCAGAGAGAGACAAGTCAAGTGAAGAAGTGATGGGAGGCTGCGCTGGCATGCAAGGGTACAAGGGCAGCCCATCCGCCGATCCACGACAAAGGGCAGTTTGAGTGAATTTAGACACCTTCTGTCACAAAGTGGGCAAGCCTGTCTCCATCCTCCCTGCCTGCTTCACTCTACATACAGCATAGCTTTTTTGGTTGCACACGCCACTACCGTGTTTCCATTTGCTATAATGCTCTGACTTCATGTCAGCTCTGCTACCTGGATTAACCTTTTAAATGCCTGCCTGTAAACACCAGTCGGCACAGCAGTCGAATTCTGCTCACCCCAAGAACAATGAGGAGCCAAATCCCTACCCCCTGGTTTAGGGCTTTTCAGGTACTCTGGCCTTAGACCCAATCTGATTTACAACTAAAGTTGATGGAAGAAACTCTCAAGGCCTTTACTGAGAGGTGAATAAGACATTCTGGGAAAATTTATTGGGGGAGAATGCAGCTTTTATTTGGGGGTTCAGTTTTATTTTGGCTTACAGTCCAAACTTCTAATTCCCAGAGTCACGATTTTCCCATTGCCTTCCTGGGGTTTATATTGCAGTCACTTGACTATGTCTATTGCTATGTCTAACATGATTGACTTCTTTATTTTTTGCTTTTTTAATTTTTTCTTCTTTTTACCACAGGCGAAGGAAATAAATCATCTGATATCCTGCCAGCAAACTGCCATAGGCGCTTTGAGACTGGAGGCGTTTCTCCTGCCCTGAAAGAGCATTTAAAAAAAAAAAAAAAAGGCTGATAACTTGGACAGGGTTCAGGTATGTTTGTGCACATACCAGCAGTTAAACTGATTTCTTCTACTATCTTATCTGTCCATTTCTGGTTTTAAAGGGGAGGAAGTTTGGCAGGCAAGTTACTCTTGGAATGCACTCAGTAAACCATGGGCAAGACAAGTGAAGAGCATAAATAGAAATAACCATAGGTACAGCAGCTGGGAGCCTGACTGCTGCCTTCTATTCCTAGCTTTACCCATGACTCACTTGGTGACCTTAGAAAGCCACTTCACCTCTCCCTGCTCCAGCTTTCTCACAAGCAAAATCACCCATTTCACAGGTCACCCCAGGCAGAGAGACCCTGTGTCTCCCAACTGGGTGTCCTTGGAGGAAAAGTCTCATCCTTCTCCCTCTGCCAGCCCCTGCCGTTCCACCGAGCTGGATCGGGGCATTGCAGACGTGGCGCCTCTCTCCTCGAGGGGAGCTGGCAACTTTAACCAAGTGCATTTTATGAAGCTTTTTGGGATCCTTCAAGGAAAGGAAAAGCACTGTAACAAAATGTTGCTAATTATAGCATGACAGCATACAACACATTCCTTCTCTGGACAGCACTCTGCTATCAACCAACTTAATTATACCTTTGCCCAGTTCCCTCCTTATTAACTGTGGCCAAAGCACTGAGCAAAGCCAATTTGCTGCTTGCTCTCCATTTCTCCTTGTTCAAGACCAAACCATGACAGCAACAGCTAGACCGTGACACTGTTAGGCTGGGCTCTATCTGTTCCCCCGCCTGCGCTCCCCACCTAACCCCCCCCCAGCAGTTGTAAACATGTCTCTGCACTTTATTCCTGCCAGCCTGGAGCAGATTCCTGGGATGTTAATGCCAGATACAGCCCTGGCCTTGGATGGGCAGCCCCGTGGCTGGAGCGGGATGGAGCTGCACGGCTGTGCTGGGAACCTGCAAACACCCTGGAATGGGCCACTGGAAAAACAGACCCTGTTTTTGCAGGAAAGGCTTGTTTGTGGTGCTTGGGAGCCTCCCACACCGGGGGGGCAGAGGGGTGGCCCCTCCACACACCCCTCAAGCCTGAGGCTCCTCACAGGCTCGATGCTAGCAGCTGCGGTAAAAGCCACAAAGCCCACGTACACTGTTAGCCTGTGTGCGTGCATCAGGACCAGCAGCAGCACAAAGGCATCCTGGATCAATCTAATTTCTGTAGAAAAACAGGAAACTGCCCCTCCCTTCGCCAAAACAGAGGAAGAGCTGCATGGCCTATATGTGTGTCACCGAGAAAAAGGGGCAGGGGAAGGAGCAACTGGCTCCTTTCATCTCATCCAGGAGCGTGTCAGAAAGAGGATGCCTCCGTCAATTTGTTCTAGGGATACTTTTAAGTCTGTGCCCAGCACAGGTCTTGGAAAACAGGAAGTGAGAAGATCTCTGCTCCAACTGGGCTCAGACCTCTCCTAACACCCATTTCCATCAGGAGAGGCAGATGGGGTTTTGCTGCAAGCAGCAGGGCAGGGCTGTCTCCCCGAGACACCCTAGGCTGCAGGGGTTTCAGACAGTGCCTCCGTTTCCAATCCGGTTTGGGCTTGTGGCAGTTGAACCCTAGTGCTATCCGATGGTTGTTCCGTGACCTGGAGAAAATGAATCCTCACACACAAGCCCGCCAGCCCTCCTCTACTGCAGTAGTCGCAGCAGGGAAAGGCTTGGGACTGACCCGAGACTGAGAAAAAATAAACCCTCTCCCTTCAGAAACGGTGCCTCCCACACGGGACCAAGCATTTTAAGACAGGGATGAGGTTATTATTTGTGACACTTTTACTTCTGTAGTAAAAAACAAGAGTGCAGGGATGTAAAATAATATCTTCCCTCTGTCCCATATCCATTACAGAAAGAAGAGAGGAAAGTGAGAAAACTTCTGTATTCCTACTTTTTGTCTATGTTCCCCTGGACTGAGGTGAATCTACCACTGACGTCTAATTTGGGAACTAGCATCTCAGCCAGCGTTTCCTCAGTGCACAGCTCCCTGCTCTCCTTTACTCCATTCACCTCACGTTGCTTTTGTGTTACAGAATCACATAAAGGCAATACTGGAAGATGAAAGTGGAAAATTTATTAGAAGATGCTGAAACTTTGAGGAACTCTTCAGGATAATTGAAGACAGCTGATGGATTGGGACAGGGAACCAGGAATAGCCAAATGTTTCAGCTACCAAGTTAAATTGTTTCCCAACCTGTGTAACAGCTTCAGGAGATGGGTCTTCAGTGCTTGCAGTGTGGAAGAGCCAGAGGAACGGGCAGGTTGGCCACACGATCTGGCCCAGGATCCCTTACTAATAGAAATTCTGGAATTTGATTGTGTTTGCTCTGGAATTGCATGCACATAAATCAAGCCGCAACCAAAGGTTTACTGATTTCGGTCTCACTTGATTAATTAGAAATAGGGATTGTATGGTGTTAAACCAAAAATCACGTACAAAAATTGTTGTTCTGCATATAGAAGTTGTTCTCAGCTTAGCATATAAGTGAGAAACCTCAAAGTCATGAGCAGTTTTTCCTGACAATGAGTCCTGGGCCTTGCTGTGTTAAACCAGAAATATCAGAATGATACTTGTTCACACAATCGTAACCACCATTTGCTTTGTCTGCTGTCTTGTAGCCAGCAATTCATGTACACTAGTGTTCAGATGTGTCGGCAGGGGAATCCAACCTGCAAATAAAGAACTGCAACACAAGTTGTGGTTTTTTGTTATTACTGCTCAAGACTGAGATATTGTGAGTAAAACACTTTCCAGTTCAGATGGAGGAAATGGAAAGCACAAAGGTTCATTACTTTGGTATTCAGCAGAGCAGATTTCTAGTGAATCCTGTCTACCAAACAATTTAGAGATGAGGAAGTGATGGAGAGATGCCTTTCAAGCAAGTAGAACAAAAATCAGAGAATATGGTTCTCAGGCTAGCTTACGCAACCAAGACTATCTTTACCTTCCCCTCTTGTGCAAAGTATGTTCTTTTCATTATAGACACTTGACCTTGACTTCTCAAACCTTCCCCTCAAATGCACTCTTCCCATCTCTAACCATCTGCATCAGGTTCCCCCTGCAGCCAAAGAGCAGTGACTTTCCACGAGTTCTCCATCGTACCAACGGGAGCTGTTCCACCTGCCTATGGACTTTTGTACAGAGACCAGACCAAACCGTGCTCATTTTTACAGGTGGAAGGGCTCCAAAGTGTCTTTCATCTCATTCCCCATTTTAAGAAGGCAGAGATACTTTTGAACTATCACAGCAGACATAGGTGGGAACAGACTGGGTTTGGTCCAGGTTTTTCCACTGTCCATCTTGTGGTCAAGGAAAGGGCACAGCAATCCAGATCTCCTCTGCCTGCCTTGATTTTCCTCAGGGGTCGGTACTGGGACTGGTGCTGTTTAACGTCTCTGTTGGCGACATGGACGGTGGGATTGAGAGCGCCCTCGGCCAGTTTGCTGGTGACAGCAAGCTGTGTGGTGCGGTCGACACGCTGCAGGGGAGGGATGCCATCCAGAGGGACCTGGACAGGTTCAGCAGGTGGGCCCACGCCAACATCTTCAAGTTCAACCAGGCCAAGTGCAAGGTCCTGCACCTGGATCGGGGCAATCCCAAGCACAAATGCAGGCTGGGCAGAGAATGCATTGAGAGCAGCCCTGAGGAGAAGGACTTGGGGGTGGTGGTTGATGAGAAGCTCGACATGACCCAGCAATGCACGCTGGCAGCCCAGAGGGCCAACCGCATCCTGGGCTGCGTCCCCAGCAGTGTGGCCAGCAGGGCGAGGGCGGGGATTCTGCCCTTCTCCTCCGCTCTGGTGAGATCCCACCTGGAGTGTTGCATCCAGCTTTGGAGTCCTCATCACAAGAAGGACATGGACCTGTTGGAGCAGGGCAAGAGGAGGCAAGGAAGATGATGCAAGGGCTGGAGCACCTCTGCTGTGGGGACAGGCTGGGAGAGCTGGGGGGGTTCAGCCTGGAGAAGAGAAGGCTCCGGGGAGACCTTAGGACCCCTTCTAGTACCTAAAGGGAGCCTACAGGAAAGCTGGGAAGGGACTTTTTACAAGGGCATGTAGCGAAAGGATGAGGGGGAACGGTTTTAAACTGGAAGAGGGGAGTTTTAGATTAGATATTGGCAAAAAGTTATTTCCTGTGAGGGTGGTGAGCCCCTGGCCCAGGTTGCCCAGAGAAGCTGTGGTTGCCCCATCCCTGGAGGAGTTCAAGGCCAGGTTGGATGGGACTTGGAGCAACCTGGTCTGGTGGGAGGTGTCCCTGCCCAGGGCAGGGGGTTAGAACTAGATGATCTTTAAGGCCCCTTCCAACCCAAACCATTCTGTGATTCTATGATTTCAGCCAAAAGTAACCAGAGGAGTGTGGCCACCTCAGTTTTGTCCTTAGTGTCACCACTTCCAACTTCTTTCTGAGACACTTTATAACAACTCTTCAGCTGTCTCTCAAACAGTGCTGAGAGTTTGCGAGAAAGTCTGTAGATCACTGATGAAAACCACAGTGGTAATATGGATTAGGACCTTCAGGGTCCTGTCAGCTTGTACCGCCCAGCAGCAGAGCTGGTAATTCACAGTGATTCCTTCAAGGAGGACATCTCGCCAACACCACGGGCAGGCTTTGGGGCTGCGGTGCCTGCGCTGCTCTTGGTCCCGTCCTCCAACACCGGCACTAGCCCTTTCGGCAAAGCCTTCTGCTAAGCTCCTTCTCCCTGCCTGCCCCCTCCCAGCTTGGCACTAAAAAGCAAACAAACAGCTCTGTGCGCTGCAGAATTTGCAGAGTCTGGCTTTCAACAGGCTGGCGTCTCTTGGGGGACTGACCTGGGTGCCTGAGAGGGCACAAATTCTGACTGAAGCTTTTCCCACGGTTTGGGCGTCAATCAAATGCCAGATCCGTGCGGATTCTCTAGTGTCTAATAAGGTCTGACAGCCTGCCTTGGTCTTTCTCACAGTTGCAGCCCTGGCAGGGTCATTCTTTACCCAGCTGTTTGTGAATGCGGGGACTGAGCTCTATATCTCTGTCAGTTTGGGATAAAACTGGCCAAAGGGTTAAAAAGTTTTTAAGGAGAAGAATTTGGAAGAATATGAGTGTGCTGATATACAATGTGATTGCATAAGCTCTGTTACATTAGGAAATCAAAATAATCGACCCTTTTCCCCCGTAAATGGGATAGAATTTATCGTTGTGTTGCTCCTGGTAGAGCAAAAGCCCTTTTTAAATTTTTCTCTACAACTTGCCGAGCGCCACCCTCCAGAACTTCAAATTCTTGCTTTATCTTCAAGCTTGAGCACGGGAGACACAATCTTTACACTTCAGGCCCCTGTGGGAAAAACGTGACCCCAACCAGAGCGACTCTTGAGTCAGCACGTGAGCCGTCACGGGGAGCCGGGGCGATACGCAGGTCCGCGGCACGCCTCGGAGTGGAGGTAGAGATCAGTGTGGGAAATGTGGTTCTGACCTTCCCTGGGCCTGAAAAAAGAGGCTATAAAGGGTGTCCAGGTGTTTCTCAAAAGGAAATAGATTAGCGGCGATGGCGCTGCGCAGCCCAAACCAGGTGTTCTGCAAAGGCAGCTCTGTGACCGGGCCACGCAGGGTGGATTTCTGCCCCGGAGCAGGGCTGGTCTCCAGGGCAGCTCTGTCCCCTGCACCCGCACGTGCCAACGCTTCACACCGTGTCCTCGGGCTGCCCTTGGCAGACAGGAGAGGGATATTCAGGCAGAGGATGAGCACGACCTTTACAATCTCAGCTCTGACAAGCGCTTCCTGTGGGGTGACAGACGAGAGCTGCTTCTCCTGTAACTCCTGCTTGGGCTGTAGTAGCTCTACTACTGTTGCTTCCTCAGAGCTCCACTCCCAGGTGTGTCTTTTTTTTGGTTGCTCCAGTCAAACTACCCTCTGCTGCTTGGAAAGCTTTAAAAGGCCCAGGGATCTGGTGGGAGAAAGAGGCTTTTCTAAAGCAAAACACCTCACCAGCTTCCGTGCATCCCATTTCCCTGTTTGCCAGCCTCCTGAGGAGCACACAAACTGGAAACACCCTGGAGGGGATCAGCCCACTCTGCTGCACCAACACTGCAGGGCGTTTTTGGGGATGGGTGTTGAGCAACCAGTGACAGGATTTCTCCATCAAATGGCGCTTTGCAGACCCACCAGGAGCCTTGCTGTGTCTGAGTCCTGACATGGGCTGGCTCCTCGCAGATATGCATCAAAAGAGGCTTCCTAGCATCCTGCCCGGAGTTAGAATCGCAGAATCGTTTAGGTTGGAAAAGACCTGTAAGATCATCGAGTCCAACCATTAACCCAGCACGGACAAACCCACCCCTAACCCATGTCCCTCAGCACCACGTCTGCCTGTCTGGGAAGTACCTCCAGGGATGGCGACTCCACCACTGCCCTGGGCAGCCTGATCCAACGCTTGACGACCCTTTCAGTGAAGAAATTTTTCCTAATACCCAATCTAATCCTCCTCTGGTGCAACTTGGGACTATTTCTTCTTGTTCTACCACTTGTCACTTGGGAGAAGAGACCGACCACCCCCTCCCTACACCCTCCTTTCAGGGGGTTGTTCCTGTGGCTCCCGAGGAGGAAAACGAGCTTTGCGGGTGCTCGCTTTGGGCTGTACTGGCAGCTCCCGCTGCCTCCGCTCTCCGGGCAGAGGTCACTCCTGCTCACCCAGCACTGACTTTTGGCAACACCGTCAGGAAAGGAGAGAACGAGCCCACCGAAGGCCCCGCTCCGCGCTGTCGGGGCACGCGTTCTCCCTTGGGAAACGCCTGTCGGGAACCAAACGGGCGCGGCGACAGCGCCTAACGGGGTAGTGCCGGGGCTGCCCAGGTGCTCCCGGGCTGGAGCTGCTCCGCAACGGGCAGGGAATTCTCCGCTCTGAGGAACGTCCTTCTCCTCCCGCCGGGACCGCGGGGGCGACCGAGCCGGGGCCGCGGGGCCGGGGCACCCGCCGCTCTCCCGGCGGAGTCGGGCGGCACCTGCGGGCGGTCCCCGCTACTGCAGCCGGGCTGGGAAGGGCTGGGAAGCGGCTGGAGATGGCAAAGGCTGGGAAGGGGCTGCGTGGGAGAGCCGAGGGATGCGCTGGCATCTCGGAGAGGCTCTGCGGGACCGGAGCAGGGTGCGGGGAGTCTCCGGGCAGCGCCTCGCCACCGACCGGCACCGTGTGGCGCAGGAACGGCTCAAGCGAGGTTGTCGCTTCCTTCCTTGGTGCCTCCGAGTGCAGGCAGGACGCTGCCTGTCATTCCCAGGAGATCCCGCTCCCATCCCTGCTTCACAGCCCAGGCTGGCACTGGGGGAAAGCAGCTTCCAGCCTCAGAGCCGAGTCGGAGCCTGGCTATGGATCGGAGCATTCGCAATTGCTGGAAAAGCCACGTTTCCCTCCCCAGCACATGTATTTAAAGAGGTGTCTAGGCCGGGCTGCGGCACGGAGCACAACCTGCCCGGAGTTCGGCTGTCCCCTGGCAGCACTGCTTCACAGCTGATTTGGGAGCTCCAAACATTTTCTCCCAATCCAGACTTTCTTTTAAAAAGGTGACTTCTTTTAAACGAAACACTCATGGTCTTTTCACCATCCCAACAGACAGACCCGCTCGAGAATCACAAGGAATCACAAGCCCAAATGTTGATGGGGATTTCTAAAAATCCCAAACACACGCTCCAAAGCAGTTCCTGAAGATGTGGGGAACCTTTCCAGGTATTTGTGAGCTTCCAGCTAAATGAACCGCTGAAGCAAATCGGAGGGGCTGGCAGCCCGGTCGCACGGCAGGAGGGAGCAGCCTGGCAGCCACAGCTCCACACTGGAGCTGCTCCAAAGATTTGGAAAAATTGCAGTCGGAGGAAGGACCCTGCTTCATCCGCAGAGGTCTTTGGGCAGATCGTCCCTGGGCAGGTGCTTTGTAGCTCCCGCTGGAGCAAGCTGGATGGGTAAAAAGAGGGAAATCCAGAGTATTGGATGGAGCAGGTCGGAAAGGGAGGAGGTGCAGCGGGTGCTGTGCGATCCCCCCCCCAGTGTAGGGGCAGGGGGGGCACAGCTCGGAGCTGCTGCTCGCGTGGGTGGGGGTCGGGGTGGGGGTTTTCAGCTGAGCAGGCACATGTAGGGGCCCGTTTCAGCCGTGTTCCCCACGTAGCAGAGTGCACGTCTCTAGGATTGAAATAGACAGTGGTTTGATCATTGTCTCTCTCAGGGAAATGGTTTTTAATGAGGTTTTAAATAATAAAGTGGGATAATTTCCCTGGCTGGCAAGATCATGAAATTTTTATGCCTCCTTTCTCTCTCCCAAAGTTTTATCACCCTTTATTTTTAGCGACGCATAATCCCTGTTTTGGAAAAAAAAAAAAAAAAAAAA
>VZSF01009524.1:9944-46652 GCA_013398295.1 Chionis minor | reverse complement strand
CCCCGAACACGGAGCAGGGAGGGAGCCCTCCCCGCCGCATCACCCCGGGGGAGGGCAGGGCTCCTGCGAGGAGGAGGAGGATGGAGGGGGAAGGAGGGGGGCATCCTCCATCCGCAGGGCCGGCTGCAGCGGGGTTTGCCCAGCCCAAGGGGGGGCAACTTGCAGGGAGGGTCCCCCCCCCCCCCCCCCGCGCGGCCTCCCCTGCTCAGGGCTGCCCCGGCTCTACCTGCACCCACAGGTGGGTGCCAGGGCGGCGCTGGAGCATCCGCGCACCGGCTGGGCCAGGGAGGCTCCTTTTCCATGTGGTTCCCCGTGCCCCCCATGCCGCGGGGTGCCATGCCTCGTCGCGGAGAGCAGCAGCCATGGGGAACCCCGGCCGGGTCAGCGGGGAACGCCGGGGCTTGGGGAGGTTGGCTGAGGTCAGGGTGACGACGGGCTCCGGTCCCCGCCAGCTCCTCCAGCAGCGGCACGGCCGAAGGGACGGTCGGAGCCACCTGGCTCGGTGGTGTCCGGGACGTGGCTCTCCCCCGTAGGGACGTGTCACCCGACCATCGCCCAACATGAGCCCATCACATGGGCAACGTCGTGGGACGCCGCGGCTTGGCGTTGCGTCCCCGCGGCCGAGGGATGGAGAGGGCCAGGCACGGCTGCCGGAGCTGCTCCGCCTGTGGATCGCGGTGCGTCTCTGGGCACAGAGAGGTTCCCCCGGGAAGCTCCCTCTCCTCACCGCTTCCAGGAGGCTGCTCTGGCGCGGATCCATGGCCTTATTTAAGAATCTAAACAAAAAGTGTTAAGTGAGTGGGAGGGATTTCCCTGCTGTGAAGGGAGTTCATTCCCCTCTGGATGCGTCTCCACCATCCCCGTCGATAAGAGACGCTCGTCCCGTGTCACGCTGGATGAGTGGAGCCCGTGGTGTTTGCTGGCCTGGTGGATACCGTTTTCTTTGGGAAAACGGGTCACCCCAGTGGGCACATATTTCAGAATATCTCCCAAGGGAGAGCGCCACATCAGATTTCCCTACAAGGATTTTAGCTCCTCCGCGTCAGCCCTTCCCCACAAATGACTCAAGCCGCTAATCAAAATACAGTCGTGTTCTTCAGCAATTAAACAAACTCCACCTCATAAGATTATAGTGGAGAAGCAGGAATTTAGTGACATGAATATATCTCAATCAGGGTGTGGGTGCTCATTTTGATATTGTTATTAAAAAAAAAAAAAAAAAGAAGGAACCGAAGGCAGATAATCAGATAATGCAACTCAAATCCAAAGAGGGTAAGGGAGAAAAATATCTCGGCAGAGTAATTAATGCTCTGCCTGAGGTGCGGGAGCAGCACATCTCTGCCACCTCCAGAGGTGCATCCTCTCCTGCCTTTGCTTGTCGTAGGCTGGAATCTCACTTTTAGGCTGGACTTGGGCTGCAGCATCTTGCGTTTCCGCTGGCCTCGTGCAAAGGGAGCGGGTGAGCTCAGTGCTCGGGCCTCTTCCCCGCGAGCAACAGGTCTGGAGTGGCAAAGCAGCCACCGTGTCGCTCCAGCGGTGGTGNACTAGGTAAAAGCTTTTTTTTTTTTTTTTTTTTTTTTCCCCCCAAGCATTTATCCTCTGGATAAACTTATTTTGGAAAGTCAGCTCAAGAGGAGGTAAGAGCCACGCTCGGTGCTGGCGCCTCTCCTGCGCCATGCCACGCCGTGGGGTGCCCTGCCTTTCCCTTCCCGCTCCTCCCGCTCCTCGGGACGGTTTCTTCCAACCCCCTCCCTCCCGGCCAGGCCTGAGCACCCCAAAAGCGGAGCGGCCGCGGCCGAGCGAGGCCAGCCAGCATCGCCGCCTTCGTGCCGCCGTGCCACGCGCTCTCGGGGTTTGGCGCGTCGGGCTCTTGCCTGGAATAACAGCGGCTTCCGGGTGAGCCGGTGCCCACGGCCTTCGCCGAGACTTCCTATTACTCAGTTCCTTATTCGTCTCTGCACATCTCTCTCTGCATTTCCATTACAAAAGCTCTTCAGAGAGGGGTGGATCTCCAGCCCGTTGTTTATGTACGTTATTTCATGGCTACCTCTTAATTTGGGGGGAAGGAAAGATACTGGACGTTATCACCTGTTATTTTTGTCACCCAAAGTGTTGCAACGTGGTTTTCGCCCGTGGGGAGGACGGGATGGGGGAAGAGTGTCCGACATCTTCTGTGGAGTAAGAGGGGAAGAAACCGAACTCGCCGGCTGGTGGGGACTTCAGGAGCCCTGTGGCAGACCAGGAAGCTGCTCTGCGGTGGCCGTCACCGCTCCTGCTCCCTCCAGCTCAGGGAACAGGCATCCAGCCCCACGAGCATCTCCCTTTTCATACCATCCCGCACCCGGCACCACACGAGCCTCCTCCAGCTCGTTTCCATCGGTACTGGGCTCGGCCAGCCCGTTTCGTTCCGGGGCTGCTCCGCCACGCTTGCCCCGTGCAGCACAGGGAGGGTGACCTGCAGAACGTCCCCAATCCTCATTGCCACATCCATGCGACTGTAGCGTTGAGCCACAGCGTTGTTTGCAGCAAATAACTCCTCCGGCCAGCTCTCCCCGCTGTGCCCACGAGTTTCAGGACACCCGTAACTTTTCGCAGGGATCAGATGCCTTAAATGCCGCTGTGCCTGCGCTGCAGGAGCCGCCGGCCCCCTGCCTTGCTGGAGCCCAGCTGTGGCCGTGCCAGCCTGTGAGCCGCGGGGTGAGCCCCCTGCGCAGCCCCCCAGCCTGCCTGGGCGCTGCGTGGGACCTGGGGATGCAGGAACCAGCGGCTTTGGGGGTAAAACTGTAGTGAAGGCAAAATCCCAGCTCTTGCTGGATCCAGAGCACCGTGTGAAACAAGGCAGCGACCCTGGAGTTTTGGTCGGCCCTTGCCTTTGCGCCAAAGCTCTCTCTGGGAGCACGGAGTATTATTTGATTTATGTTATTTTTGGCTTGAAATCCACTGGGTTCCTTCTTCAGGGCAGACCGATGACAGGGACCTCCTGCCTGTGATTTGCCCCTTCCCCGGCCACTGGGGTGGGCACGGAGGGTGATGTCCCAGCCCGCTCCTTCGGCTCCTCCAGGTCCGTAGGACCTCAGCCATCCTGGATGAGTGCAGGATGGGGCTTTACCAGGAGAGGCAGGGAGTGCTGTGCCTCTCGCCCGTCCTGCAAACCTCCTGCCTTTGGCCATTTTGTGGAAGCAGAGATTTAACTGGGGGGAGGGTGGAGCAGCAACAGCAACGAAAACAACAACAAAGTCCTTTGGGGTTCAGGTTTAACACTCACCTTAGACATGGAAAAAAGGGGGTTTCCTGACATCAGGAAAATGTATGGTAGAGTTTTATAGCAAGCCACCCTTCCAGTTCTCTAACCGCGTGGAAACAGCCTCAGTCGACCTTTTGAGGGCTCTTTGCTCAGACTGTGAGACTCAGCTGGGTTTGGGGGCCCAGCTTTGCCACGCTCCAGACTTGCTTGTCAGCACTTGCCCACTCCGGAGGCAGAAACGCTGTGGAGGCTCCGGGGCAGCGACGGGGCGGACACAGGGGGAGCAGAGCCCGCGACGTCCCCACGTGTGGCCGTGGCTCTGGGCAGGGAGGACATGCTGTGGGTGCGCTGGCAGCCCGCTCCCGGAGATGGATTTGCTGCTGGCTCGGTACAGAGGGGGTCAGGGAGCCAGCAAAGGGGTTTGGGACTAAGGGTTTGGGTTTTCCAGTTGCTCCCCCTCCTGCAGGCATGAACCCAACAAGGGCTGAAGTAGTTTCCTCCAGCAGAAGGCAAATGCCCAAGCAGCATTTCAGTGCAAAGGGCAGGAGAAGAGCAAACAGGTACATATTGGTATTAGCCGGCGGGAACCCTGGAAAAGGAAGGGAAAGCTTCAGGCTAGGCTTGGAAAGCAAGAAAAAGCATGGAAAGATGCTGCCTGTGAGACTGGTGTGGATTGCACCATGAGGAGAGAGCTCGCAAAGTGGATTTGGGGCTGGGGAAATGCATTGCTGTGACAGCGGTGGCAGGCGAGCTGCTGTGTCCTCTGATGGCACAGCCGAGCCCTGCGGCATCCCGGGGGCTCGGCGAAGGGCATCGCTGTGGCCTCTCACATGGCAGATCTCACTGCGATCCCCAGTGAGGGCCACTACCGCCATCTGGGCCCTGAACGTCTGCGACGGGCATCCACCCGTGCCGGGCTCCTTCTGCCCGGGCCATCTCCCGCAATTCTGTCTGGGAGCAGCGTGTCCGGCCGGGGCGGGATGCAGCGGCTGCGGCTGCCTGGCACTTCCCTGGGGCTGGGGGCCACCTCTGTGGCACAGGGGCCACGCAGAGTGACAGCACTTCCTTCCTCCCTGCACTGCCAGCTCCTCCCCAGGGATGGCCAAGCCAAACTCCGCTGTCTTTCTTCCCCTTTGGACGGGTTTTAAATAACCGGCGCAGCTGGTCTCGGAGGATGCGAGTTGCTCACAGAGCTCCCGGGTGTTTGTCACGACCGAGGCAGGGCAGAGCATCACTGCTGCCCCAGCACCAGTGAGGTGGTGGTGACTGCAGGACAGAGGGTCACGTATGTCCCTTGGGATGCTCCAGAGCTGGCACAAGCCATCAAGTCACCAAATCCCCCTTGTCCTGGGTGTTTGCCTGCAGGACAGTCTCCTGGAGGACTCCTGCAGTGCGTTGCTGTTTTAACGTCGGACCAATGTCTGGTGTGGGAGGAAGTTTTCTCACTGGTGCCAGTGAAAGCTTCTGGTTCTGGGACCCGCAGTGGCATTGGGGGGACATCCCAGCCCTGGTTGCTCACCAGCGGGGTGTGACATCTGCCTGCAGCCAGACCCCAAAAGGCATCCGTCGGGGCTGGCAGCCTGCAGGCAGCAGGGCGCACCGCTGCCCAGCGGAGTAAATCACGGTGGGTGAATGTCCCCCCAGGGTGCCGCATTCGGGGGGTGGTCCCCCTTGTCCCCAGCCATCATGGTGGCACGGCCCCGGCAGGGCCGGTCCCACCGCTGGTTGAGCCGGCTGCCGGGCTCAGCCCTGCCCTGACCACATCAATGGCGCGCGGGGCAGGGAGCGTGGCTGGAGAGCAGGGCCAGACCTGTCCTCGCTGCAGCCGGACCCACCTCCTGCCCGTGCCGGCGCAGGCTCCCAAACCTCTTCCCTGTGCCCGGCTGGTGGCTCCCACGTTGGCGCGGGTCTCCGGGTGCAGCCAGCGGGGTTTGCTCTCGTGCCAGGGCTGGGGAGAAAATCGCCCCTTGGCTGCGTCGGGAAGTGCTCGGAGCCGCGGTAAGCGATCCCTTTGATCCAGAGTTTCCCTGTGATGC
Organism: Chionis minor; assembly: GCA_013398295.1. NCBI lineage: Eukaryota > Metazoa > Chordata > Aves > Charadriiformes > Chionidae > Chionis > Chionis minor. Next base: position 41,372 of record VZSF01009524.1, on the reverse strand, counting down.
ACAGACCCTCCTTTTCGTCCCAATCCCGTGTTCCTCTGCCTGATTCCTCATTTCCTTGGAAAGGGCAATTCCTTGACATCTTATTCTTGGTCCTCCTAGCATCCCTATCCCCCAAATTACCACTAATGCCCTTTCCTGTGCCCAGTGGTCCCCAGGGGGACATGGTGCTGCCTGCACTGGTATGTGCTGGGATGGGAATGAGCAGGTCCTGGGCTGGCAGCACCCCATGGATGAGGAGCACCCCGCCACCCACCCGGCTCAGCTAGCACCCCAGCCACACCGATGCCGTATCCCTCCCTTTCCTCTTCCCTTCCCTCCTGTCAGTTCCCGGGCTTCGGGCTTCGTCCATGCGATTTAGCGCCTGATGAGTATTGATTACCATGATCTTTCTTCTCCTTTCGCATGGATCATTACCAAATGCTTAACAGGAGTCTGCCTTAACAACACCGTGATACCTCTACTAATAGAAACATAATTGTCAGGGCTTGCCTTATTAAATCCCCCAGCTGATTGTCGCGGGTGCTATTTTTATGCTGTGAAATAATTAACTCCGTTTCAGTGCAAGAGCCAGGGCCGGAGGGGCGGGTGCCGGCAGTGCTGTGCCCATCGTGCCACCCGGCAGCCCGTGGCGGCCACCTCGGCCACGGCAGCCGTGCCGGGGCAGAGCCGCAGGTCTGCTCGCCTCTATTCGGCAGGTTCTGGAGAGGTTCATGAGGTCCTTTGGTAGGGCTCACGGTGGGATTTGGCTTGGAGGATGCTCAGTGCAGAAATAAACCCCGGCTACAAGTGAGGAGAGGGGCAGGGAGCAGAGGAGATGGCCGGTGCCAAGAAGGACCCCGGCATCGTCCTCATCCCGGCAGGAGAGGTGCCCCCGGGGCTGTCAGCCCTCGCAGCGTGAAGGATTGGGGAGGCGCTGGGACACGCTGCGGCATCTCCCGGTTCCCATCGCCGGGACCTGCCTTTCCAGTCTCAGGGGATGGCGGAGAAATCACTGCCGGGCAGAGGAGCTCCCCAAAAGGCATCTGCTTGCCGCTGCCGCCTCCGCCGCCACGTGCGCGGGCACATCTGCCAGCGTTATCAGCAGCACGCGCTCGGCGGGGCGGCGGGAGGCAGCCGGGGCGCAGCCACGTGAGCATGGCCGTCCCCTCGTCCCGACGGGACCTCCGTGCTGCTCCCGTGGGGGCCAGCCCGTCCCCGGCCCCGCAGAGTCGGGGGGCTCCGGCCTCACCTCTTTAGTCTTTTTTGAATAGATTGCTAAAGAGGTGGAGCGGGGGGGGGGAGAAGCTGGGTCTAAAAATAGCTCCTAAAACTTCCTGTGCCGCTGGCAGGTGGCTGGGACAGGCTGCGGGGGCGGGCGGCAGCTGTGGGGCTCAGCGGCGGCATCTGCCCACGGGGCAACCCCGGCAGAGGGGGGCCGGGGGGGGGTGCCGGCCCCCCATCGCCCGCCAGGGTTGCCTGCGGGGCTGGCTCACGTCTGGTTGCACTCGGTGGCTGGTTTCAGCCAAATTTGGCAGAGGTCAGAGGTGCTGGGATCCTGCCGGGAGGAGGCAGGGAAGCTGCAGGCTGGGCTCAGCCCGAATTAGACACCGGAGAATCCCGCAGCGGCGTGCGGGCGGCCGGGGCTGCCGAGCTCTGCTCGCTCCGATCCAGCATGGCCGATCCCGCAGGTGGCGGGTGTTTCGCAGCTCCTCCGGGGCACGGAGAGGGGCTGGATCCGGCACTGCTCCCTGCCGGGGCGTTGCTGGCGTGCGGCGGGGGCTCAGCCGTGCCGGCCGCTGGGCTGGGATGGTGTCTCTGGTGGCACTGGGGGGGGATTTGTGCATCGCCCCCGGGCGAGCGATCCCTGCGGTGGGCTGTGATGAGCAGCAAAGCCACCCTCCTGGGTTTGACCCATAAAATAGGAAGGGAAGGTCCCTCCTGGGGCGGAGAGCTCGTACCATGGCTGGAGGCATCGGAGAATAAAAATATCCTCGCTGCCAGTGGGCGCCCCACGCTGGCAAACTGGGGGTGCTGGGGGCTCCCCTGTGGGAGCATGGCCACATCCCAGCAGCCCCCAGCTCTTGGAGCTAGCCCTGCCCGGTAACGGCAAAGGGAATCCTGGAAAACCATCTGGAAAACAAATGAGGTTCAGGTGACCAGAGGAACAGAGCCCCAGCGAGCACCCGTGGGCACCGCAGCCATGGAGGGGTGGGCGCCGGCGGAAGAAGGGGCTGCCGAAGCGGGGGGTGACTTTTGGGTGACTGGGAGTTTCCATCCGGATGGGGTGGGGCTGGGGAACGGCGGCAGCGTGACCGTGTTGGTTTCTGGGTGCCGGGGTGCGCGGTGTTGGGAAGAGGGGAGATAACAGCTCGGCGTCCCTGGGGAAGGCGAGGGAAGCGGCTGCACCCAGCGGGGCGCTGGGTCGGGCTGATAACGGGCACGTGCCATGGCCGGGCGCCTGGCCCAGCCCCGCGGCCCCGGGGGAGCGTGCAGGGGCTGCCGGCGTCCCCACCACCCTCTTTCTCCCTTTTTCTCCCCTTTTCCACCTGCGGCGAGCCTGCACGAGCGAGGGGGCAGCCACTGGCAGAGACCACAAAGCAGTTTCGGTCACTGGTGTGGTGCCGGGGCCGGAGCCCTCTCTACCCGCAGCGGTGCCGACAGCAAGTTTAATCAAGGGAAGAGAGGTTGGGCGTCCGCCTTCTCTCTCTCTCTCTTCTTTTTTTCTTTTTTTTTTAAATTTTTTTTTAATTGTATTTTATTCTGAAGAGGGGAAAAAACCCAACCAACTTTGTTTGTGAGTCACTGTTGGCGGCGGGAGCCGGGCTTTGCCCTGGGTGGCAGGCAGGCCGGCACACCCCCGCGCCGCAGGGACGATGCTGTGCGGGGGGAGGCTCTGACTCAGCCCACCCTGGGGCACCGGCCCCCAGCCCGCCCCGCTGCCGGCATCCTCACCCGCTGGCAGCACCGGGGCTACCGGGGGCACAGCGTGGCGGAAAGCACCGTCCCGTCGAAGCGGCCTTGGCTGGGTGCTGGGGACCACTCCGGCAACGTATCCTGCCCGGCGCTCCTCAGGGAAGCCACGCTGGCCGCGTCCTTGGCCATGGGGCTGTTCCAGCGCCAGTGTGCCCAGGTGAGCTGTGAGACACCCGGCTGCAGCCGGCACCTCGGCGGGTGCCCATCCACGCCGGAGAGCCCAGGCTCGGCCGCTCTCATGCCAGTGGTGGCTGCGGGATCCGGCTGCGGGGTGGGAAGCAGGAGCACGATCCAGCTCGGCCACCGGTGGTGCTCACTGTGCCCGGCTCTTGCCCCGCCGGCCCCGTTGCGGAGCGGCAGGGAGAGCAGCCGGGCCCTGCCGGGGCTTTCCCAAAAAAGGTCTGAACTCTTCGGTTGAGTTTGCCACTTCCCTTACCACTCCCTTTCCTGTGAGAGGATGTGTTCGGCCGCTTTTCTTTTCTCTTTCTCTCTTCTTTTCTCTCCCATCTCCCTGCCCTCAGACCCGGCGACCCTGGCGATGCCACGCGCCCCCTGAGCCAGCCGGGGTCACCCTGGCCGGCACCCGCCGCCGCCGCCGCAATGGCCAGGCTGCAGGTACGGACACGCCGCCGGCGGCTTCCCCCATCTCCAGCTGGGTGCTCCGGGCAGCCACGGCACGGGGTCGGGTGGGCACGCCGGGGGCTCGGCACAGGCTGTGCCGGGGGTGCCCCTGCGCCAGGGTGGGCAGCGGTTTGTGCCCCGCTCTGCAGAGGCGGGGGTGGCCGGGGGTGGATGCCGCACTGCTTGCGGCATCATCCCCAGCCAGGGCGCTTGGGGAAGGTGGGGTGCGTGGCAGGGTGTCACCCCTGCAGCCACCATTCGCCGTCACCTTGGCTTTACCCGCACGGGCACCCCGATGGCACGGCTCCCATCGCGGCCGGCACGGGGTGATTTTGGTGACTGCGTTGCCCAGGGTGAGCAGGGCACAGTGCGTTTCGGCTGCGGCTGCGGGGGACCGGGCTGACCCAGCACCCTGGCAAGGAACAGCCCGGTGGGAAGGGAGGATTTCCCTTCGAAAGCCATTTTGGGGAGCACTTGTCATGTCCGGCTGCGTGGGGGGTCCCCCCTCCATTCGGGGAAAGGATGGGGCGGTGCCAGGCTCGGTGGGGACGTCATGGGCGTGTGAGCTGGCACAGCCCGGGGACACCCGGGGACTCCCAGGCCGGGCGCTGCAGCCAGGGGGCACCGGGCAGTGGTGGCAAAGGCTCACGGCGGGGCTTGGGGAGCTCAGGGGGTTGGGGCGAGGGCGGCTTTTGGGGCGTCTCTTCTCTCTGCTGGGGAAATGTCCCCTTTTTGTCATCCTTCCTCTTTTCGCAGCCTCGCGCGCACACCCTCGCCTTCCCTCCGGCGCTCATAGGCTCCGCCGCCCGCCGGGGCTTCCTTATCCGCCGGCACCCACGGCCCCACAGCCGTGACCGACCCCGGGGCTGCCGGAAGCGGCTCTGTGGCACGCGGCCCCCACCGGCACGGTGGGGTGGGCTGCTGCCGGGGCGCTAAGGGGTACGCGGGGTGGGGAAACCGTCCCTGCAGATCCAGAGCACCCCGGCATTGCATTTCGGTGACAATCCGGAGCACGCGGGCATTGCCTTTGGGTGCCATGGGGGCCTTTGCAGCCCCACACCTCCCTTCTCCTCCCTGTCCCCCTAGGCGCAGCCCACGCAGCCGAGGTGTCCCCCGGTGGGTGCCACAGCACCCGGGATGGGCAGTGAGCCGATCCTCCCTCCTCGCGGGCACCCTGGGGGTGTGGGGACGGGATGCTCCTCGCTGGGGGATGCTGCTCCATCCTGCTGCCTCTCCAGGGTGTTTTGGCTCAGCCGCTTTGCCGGTCTTCTCCAGCCAGGGCCGAGCACCAGCTGCAGAAGTGAAGTGCCTGGGAGTCCTCCTGGAGCAATGCCACGCACTGTCCCCACGTCCGTGTCCCTTGGCCACCCCTCATCCGCTCGCTCTGCACCCCAGAGCTGCAGCGGAGCTGGGGCTGCCTTTGCTTCGGGGCAGGCTGGATGGAAGCAGGGTTTTCCCAGCCTTCACGTTTTCCTCCTGCTCGCCCCATTCCCACAGCCTCATCACCGCTTGCTGTAATTAGTGCCGCAGCCCCGCTGGGAGTCCTGCCCGGAGCCTGGCTCCCCCCGCAGCACCGCGGGGCTGCAGCCCCCCCAGCAGCGCCAGGCACGGCAGCGTGGCCGTGGCACCGTGGGGTAGGTGGGCTCGGCATGGGGATGGCACCGTGGGTGGGCAGAGGGAAGAGCGGCCGCTGGCAGTGGAAGATGGTCAATCCAGGGGAAGCAAAGGAAAGGCAGAAAAACAGGGGGTTAAATGGACCTGAGGGCAGCGCGGTGCGAGAGGCAGCGGAGCCTGCTGCTGAGCTGGGTGACAAGGTCACAGCCATCCTGCCAGCACTCGGGGCTATAAATAGGGACAATTGGGAGCAAAACACAGAGTCTCTCCTTTTTCGTTCCTGCAGGAGCGATGGGAGCCAGCAGGAGGGTTTGCAAGGGCCCAGGCGAGGAGCACACGGGAAGCACTGCCGGGCAATGGCCATGCCGGGGGCTGCACCCGCCGGGGTGGCCGTGGGCTCTGGGGACAGCCCTGTCCCCAGCGGGGACCCGCACCCTGGCTCCATCCCCTTCGCTGAGTCCGTGCGGGACTCAAACCTGAATTGATGAGACCTGGGGCAGCTCGAGACAGGGATGCTGGGGCTGAGGCAACCGGGGGCTCTCCCTGCCCCCTGCCCCCCGCTCCTGTTCCTTCCCTCTGGCAGAGGAAGGGCCGTGATTGCTGCCCGCTGCCCTTGGCAAGGCTCGCGTGGCAGAGCCGGCCGTTACCACATCCTTACCACCACCCCACGCGGAGGGGGGCGCTGAGCCCCAGCACCGCTCCTGCCCAGGAGCATCCCTGCTCTGGGCTGGGACGGGCAGGACTGTGGGCACGGGGGGGCCGTTGGGCAGCAGCCGTGCAGAGCGCTGGGCTCAGCCAAACCCTTGGCATGGGGCAAGTTTTGGTGTAGTGCTGGGAGCTGTGAAAGCTCCCGCCCCCGCCCCTGTTTCCTTCCACTCACATGATGCCATGGAGCGGCTCCGACTTCCTCATCCCCGGGCCCAAACACGCCACAGGGGGTCCAGCCACGCTTCCCCATGGCACAGGGCATGGCCGGGGGCGCACGAGGCTGGCACTGAGCCCTGGACCCTGCCCGGCCCCGCTGCTGCCTGCAGGGCTCGGTGGCACTGACAAGGCGTGGGAGGGGGTCCCAGGCCAAGCGTGGGGCTGGCGGAGCATCTGCCGCCGTGTCTCCCCTCCTCCTTTCCTTCTCACTTCCTTTTCTTGCGCACTTTGTGTCCACCTGCCATGCCCCAGCTTGCCACCTGCAAAGGGCTCTCCCCAGCATGGAGCAGCCCCCTGCGCCGCTCAAAGCCGGGGGGGGTCCCCTCTGCAAAGGTAACGTGGTGCCGCTTCTCTCCCTCCCCACAGGCTCCGGCCAGGAGGCGGCAGGGACATTAGCCCGGGGGTCTCGGCGGCACGGCTCACCCGCGGGCTGGGGGGAGCGGAGAGCAGCAGAAGAGCCCCCAAAGCACGACCCAACCCCGTCCACCGTGTATGAGGCTGGGACGCAGGTGAGGTGGTGACCGGCAAGCCGGCAAGCGGGAGCCAAAAAGAAATCACAGCAAGTCACTGCACGGGGGTCCCTCGTTTACCTCCGGGATAATCACCGGCAGCTCGCTGACCTGCTCCCCGCCCTCCTGCCTTTCAGTACGCAGGACCCGCGTCCGCAGAGACACCCCTTCCGATGTCCCGGCATGAGACTTCTCCGACAACGGTGCAACCCGCCAGCAACCACCGCCCCAATGCCTGCTGCTTCTGCTGGTGCTGCTGCTGCAGTTGCTCATGGTACGTCCCACTGCCCGCCCCGGCCCGGGGCTCCCGTGGGGCCAGCGGGCGTCACCCATCCCGGTATTCAAGGGAGGGGAGATACAAGGGTCACTCGTGTTGCTGGGCATCCTGGGGCAGCACCAAGTGCAACTGCCCGGGTTCAAGGGAGACGGAGTCCTGCGGCAGCCCCCATCCCTGGGTGCTCAGCAGCCCTTGGGTGCAGCTCTCGCTGCCCACAGGCACCAGGAGGGCGGCTGGGATGGAGCCGGCCCCGCTCACCGATCCAAGCCTGCGGGCTGTTGTGTGGGGCTGGGAGTCGAGGGCAGAAGGGGCGCCGTGGTTAGAACAGGTACGAAGGGTGGTCGGGAGCAGCGGACAGGCGCCAGCGGTGCCGTGGTGTTGCTCTCCTCCCTGCGGAGCCTGGTGAGCCCAAGCCGAGCCTCGGTGCACCACGACTCCCGCCCGTGAGCCAAATCTTCTAAAATACATAGAGCGGAAAGCAGCACTGGGAATCTCCCTCTGGCCCTCCTGGGGCTGGACATCCCCGGCCACGCTGCGCGGGAGAAGCTGCAGGCAGCACCAGCGGCGCAGCGCGGTGCTCGGCCGAGCCGCCCGACCTCTGTGTCCCCAGCTCACCCTGCCCTGGGCAGCCAGGCAGGGCAGCGGGGCCCCTGGGCACGGCGCTGTGCAGGCGGGAGGGTTTCGCTGCCCATCTCAGGCGGGAGGAAAGCTGGGTTTTCCTGCCCAGTATCATGGGTGCCTTCTCATGGCTGCGGTGCCCTGCCCGAGGCGGGTGGCTCTCGGCCGTGGGAGACCTGCCGGGCAGCTCTGCCCTGGAGCAGAGGGTGCAGAGTCCGGCCCCGGCTTCCCAGCGCTCCCCAAAGCCAAGGGTGTAACCAGCCGCTTGCCTGCAGCTGCATCTCCCATCGTCTCCCAGGGTCCCCGGCTCCTTATTCTCTGGGTAGCCCAGATTTTGGAGAGCCCGTCTGCTTTTCTCCATCCTCAGCATCTCTGATTGCTGATGGCTTCAGGCTTTGCAGCAGCGTTGGGCTTCACAGCCGCCGACAACGCCGAGCTCAGAGGAGCAACGCTGAGCCCTGGTGCACCCGCAGCACCTGTGTCAGCCTCCTGGAGCCCACGGCGCATCCCCAGCACTGATGGATCAGCCCGTGCAACGCCTCTGCGGCGTCCTTGGGGCCCCATCTCGCCTGATCCCCCCTCATTTCCTTGCATTTGCAAGGCAGCAAGGGTGGTGATGGGCTCCCCTCGCAGCCTGCCCTGAGCATCTTCCTCCCAGGCACTGGGTTCGGTGGCAGGGTGACCCTTCCCTGGATCCCTCCTCCGGCTCCGCAAGAGGCCGTGAGCAGAGACGGGACAAAAATCCCCTCCTGTACCCCACGGGGGGAGCGAGCATGGGCAGGGAGGTGCTCGCAGCTTCGCCCACCCCAGCCGCCCGTGGGCGCTGCCAGGGGAGAAGTTTGCACATTTCATCTTGTGCGAGCGGCGAGGGACGGTGTCGCAAGCAGGAAGCGCTGCGGTCGGTGCCGGGCGCCGAAATTCAAGGGCCTGAGGGAAGTTGGCTGGAGGCCGCTGTCGCCTTGTGCCACCGGCACCTCCGGGCCAAGAGATGGTGGTGCCACCACGCCTGGTGCCGCCATCCTGCACTCAGCCTCCGGGCTGGACCGGTGCTGGGGTGTCATGGGGGTGCAGGGTCCTAAACTGGGGGTGCAGGGTCCTGTCCTGAGGGTGCAGGGTCCAGCCCTTTGTGTTTCTCCATCTACCCTGGCCACCGGATTCCTGGGCGAGCCGGGGCCATCGCCGGCTGAAGACGGGGATAACGGGGCGCAGGGGCCCAGCACGTGGCGGTGCTGAGCCCCGACAGCCACAGCCCTGGGCCCTGCAGTGGGGCCAGGGTGCGTCCCCAACGCCCCTCACTACCTTTCCGTCTCCCCGTTAGGAACGAGGATCGGGAACGAGCATGGAGGGCATCCCGGGAAACCAAACTGGAGACCATCCCAAACTGTGAAGCGTGGTGAGTGCCAGGCGCAGTGCCAGGAAGGTGGGGGGGATGGGGCTGGCGTGGCACAGCGTGGCACGGTCCCCGCTGCCACCCTCCATGGCACCCAGCCGTGCTGCCCTCTGGTGCACACACGGGGAGCAGGATCGGGGCGCCAGGACTCAGGGGCTCCTGATGCCACTTCCAGTGTCATGTCCCTGGTTCCCACCAAGAAATGGGGAGCCCGGAGCCACAGGCTGCAGCCCTCTGCAGTTCTGGTCCTTGGGCCCCTGGCAAAGGGAAACTGAGGCACACAAGAACCTCATCCTGCTTAGGTCAACCTTTAGACCCGCTGCCAAGAGCACCTTATAGCCATGGGGAGAGCAGGGGACAGGCTGTTCCCGGGGGATTCGGCACTGCAAACAAAGCGGAGGCAGCAGCAGGGCAGATGTCCTGCGGGACTCAGTGTATTTACACTCAGAGGCGCGGGATGGGCGGACGCCCCGCTCCAGGAGTGCTCTGCACCGAGCACCCCGTCCCCGGGGGCCAAGTACAACCCCCACAGACAGCCCAGCCACGGGTGCGCTGTGCAGCACCAGGCACAGCAGGTTGAGAGGGCAGGTGTGCTAATTAGCCACTGATAATGATTGGCCCTGCCCTGCTTTAGCAGGTAACGAGTGTTTGCTGGGGAGGGGTGATGGACTGATGTCCGTCTCTCCCTGGCTGGCTCAGAGCTGCCGCTCTGCCGGGAAGGGACTTTCGCTCCCTTTTGGGTCTGTGCAAAGCCAGCACGAAATACATCTCAGCTTGGGAAATTCAGCTGAAAACAAGCCCACGCTCCAGCCGAGCGGAGCCAGGACAGACCCTGGGAGCGACCTCCAAAAGCCTCTGTGGTAACCAGAGCCCGAGCAGGAACGGCCTCGGCGCGAGCACGGGGGATGTTTTCGGGCACGGTCCCTCCGGGACGGGACCAGGGATGAGCAGGGCTGAGCCGCGTGGGGAGGGACACAGCGGGGACCCCGCGGCCCTCCCGTGCTGAGGGTAACGCTGTCCCTTTGCCTTCCCCACGGGGACCCGGCAGTGCCAAACCCACCCTGGAGGAGGTGCGGGGCTGGGCACAGTCCTTCGACAAGCTGATGAAGAGCCCGGCGGGTCGCAACGTCTTCCGGGAGTTCTTGCGGACTGAGTACAGCGAGGAGAACATGCTCTTCTGGCTGGCGTGCGAGGAGCTCAAAAGCGAGTGCAACAAGCACACCATCGACGAGAAGGCCAGGATGATCTACGAGGACTACATCTCCATCCTCTCGCCCAAGGAGGTACGGGGCAGAGCCCTCCGGTGGCCCCCGGGGGGGCGGCTCAGGCTGAGATGGAGCTGGGAGGGTGTTTTTTTAGGGAAGGGGCCGCTTGCTGCAGCCCTGCGGCAGTTTGGGAATGGGGAGGGGGGTCGGGGATGAGCCTGGCAGGGTAATGGGGTTTGCCTGGTGCTTGGGGAGGGCGGTGGGGAGGGCGTCCCCGGCCCCCCAAAGCCCCCGGGAGGCAGCCGGCGGCGGGGCCGCGGGCCGGGCTGCGCTGCGGGCTGGAAACCTCAGGAGGGCACCAGCGCGCCGAGGAGATGCCGCATCCCGGCTCACAGCACCCCCGGGGGGTGGAAGCACCCCAACCCTCCTCCCTGCGCCCAGCCAGGGGACACGGGGAGGACGCCGAGACCACCCCGCTCCTCCCTGCGACCCTCTCCAAAACGCCCCGGCTCCGGGGGGAGCACCCCGAGCTCTCCCCGCCGTGCCGCAGCGATACCCCATTTCCCTGGAGAGCTCGCGCGGGGCTGGGTACCAGGGCTGGGGGGTTTGTCACTGGGGGTCCCCTCAACCTCCCCGCTCCATTTCTCTCCCTGCCGCCCAGGTGAGCCTGGACTCGCGGGTGCGGGAGGTCATCAACCGGAAGATGCAGGAACCGTCCTCGCACACCTTCGACGACGCACAGCTCCAGATCTACACGCTCATGCACAGAGACTCCTACCCTCGCTTCCTGAACTCTGCCATATACAAATCGCTGCTCCAGAGCGTCTCCCGCTCCTCCTCGGAGTCCTAAGGGCACCCGCCGGCCATGGGGATGCCAGCGGGGACACGGTGGCTGGGGCACGGGGGGCGCTCGGCGCCTCCTCCCCTCCGCCGCCCTCCCTGCCAGCCCCCCTCCAAGTTTTTAGCTTTTTACCTATGAACCGTCACCCCGGTTTCTGGGCCACCCTCCAGGACTGTCCCCAGGGCTGGTGCCGCAGCACAGCCCGGGCTGGCTCGTACTACTGAACCCCTGCCCTGTCCCCGCTGCTGGCCGGAGCGAGCCGGGAAAGCTCGCGGGAGCGTGCGGAAGAGCGCTCGGGGCCCAGCTCCCCTAGCACCCCCTTTTGAAGAGGTCACTTTATCCCCTCTCCGCCACACCTGGGGACACGGCATGTCCCCATTTCCCGCTTGAGACCCAGTTGGGGACTGGGTTGGGGCTTTTTTGGGGGTGGGGGGGAGGTCAATTGTTGTTGGTTTTTTGGTTTTTTTTTTTTTAAACTTTTTATTTTAAATGCCTTTTTTTTTTTTTTGTTGGCTTTTACTGGGGGACTCGAGGGCCGGGAGGGGGGTTTGACAAGCGTCTCTGTACATATAAAAACTTGTCAGGTTTACGTCGCTCCGTCTGTTTGAAGTGACCTGTGGGTCAGGGGGACAGTGCTGCAGCCCCATTTGCGTTCCCGGCGGATCGGGGAGCCAGCGCTGGGAATGGATGGAGCAGAAGGCAGGCAGCCACCCCCTCCACCCCCCACCATCTCCAGAAGTGCCGGAAGGGACATGGGGGTGCTCGGTGGGTGGGCAGGGGGTACCCTACCGCTGCCTCCTCCACCAGCCCCAGGACACCACGCGCTTGTCACCCCCAGCCCAGAGCACCCCGCACCCTCAGCTCACGGACCTCAAGGCAGGGGAAAACCCCCCCATGAGCTGCGCAGGTGCTATTTACCCTCCTGCAGAAGCCCACAGGCACCAGGACCCTTGAAAACGAAGGCTCCTGGCTGGCCCGTGCCTGTTCCACCAGCGCGGAGAAGCCCCTGGTCCCTGCAGAGCAGCTGACAGCAAGCAGGGCTCCACACGGGATGGGAAACGTCACTGGGAAGAGCTCCAATAGCTGTGTGGTTTTGTATGGCACAAGGAATGGTTTACTGGAGCTCCAGCCCCCAGAATTAAAACATTTCTTGCCAGCAGCTCCTGCCCTGCGTGGCAAAACAAAGCCAAGGCCAGGGTCCTGCTGCCACACTCAGCCCTGCTGCGGAAAAACCAACACTCCTCTTTGCTTTTCCTGACCCAGAACCACCCGTGGTTTCCTATTTATCTACCCCTTCCCCCCCTTCTTCTCTCTTCATCCCTCGCAAAGAAAAAAAAGAGCGAGCACTGGTTCTTTTTATTGAAGATATTTTTTTAAACAAAACCAAAAAAAAAAATTCTCTCAGCTTCTTTTTTTGTTTGTTTCCTTCCTTCCTAGTGGCACAACTATGTGGTAATTCATGTCAGTAAATGTAGTTTTGTTTGCCAAGCTGCAACTACAGTTCAAGAAAATATATTTTTGAGAGAGAGCAGAGCTGGTGCGTTTGTTCAGGAATGTCAGTATTGTTACTTGGTTGTTACTGGCAGGTTTGGCCCCCGGCAAGTGCCCAGCCTGCACCACTACAGGCCCGCAGCATCATCCCCCCTGCCCTGGAGAGGTTTTAGCACCGGGGTTTGGTTTTGCTCCATAAGTAAAGTGTCTCGTGCTCGTGGGGGCTCAGCTCAAGGTGTGGAGGCTGAGCAGCCCTGAAGCTGCTGGGGAGCGGGGCAGGCGGGTCAGAGCCTCTCTGCGCACCACAGAGGTCTCAAGCCAGGTTAGACTCCGCTGCTGCTGGATAATTTAACTCTTGCTCCCACTCCTAGCACTTTTACACACTTTGTAAGTGAATCTGTACTTGGGAGACATCTCTTTCTGCAGTAGCTTGCCCCTCACTGGCTCTCCTTGGTGTCTGCTGTTATCCCAGAAAGCGGCACAGACACTGGCCCTCAGATATGGTACTTTTCCCCTCAGTTTGAGGGGCTCCTCCTGCTTAGGACTCTCCCCACCTAACTCAGGATTGTCACCAAACTGTACCCAAGCTCAGCTCCCCACCTCACAGCAACACAACAATGGCAACAGCAACTGGCACCGAGCTGGCTCCTGCTCACCCCGCACGAGGCAGAGCCTTGGCCAGCTTGGGTTCCAGGTCCTGAAGGTTTTTCCACGCATGACTGCGAGGGACACTGTTCCCTTCCAAGCCTGGCTTGAATAACCCCATTTGCCACAAGACTCATGAGGCTTAAACGAGTTGTCAGCATCTTTGAATCTTTTCCTTCTTGGGGGTCTTGGCTGCACCCCATAAAGTGAAAGCCCTGAGCAAAAGATGCTGGTGGGATCCCTGCCTCCAGAGGAGCACAGCCCTCAAAGGGGCTGCGAGCACGTTTCCTATTGCTTTCATGTGGCCGCTTACTCCTCTCTAAACATCTCCAAGGTCTCTGTTGAATGTCTGCTGTCTGGCATGCTGAAAAGCCAGTGGAAATACTTGTTTTTCACCCTGGAACAGAGGACCAATGCCATAGGAGATGTGTGACTGCGAATGCTCCTGTACTGCTTGTCAGCACAAGCGCCGCAGTGCAGACGAGTGAGCGGCCTCAAACTCAGAGGCCTTACTGGGGTCCCCCAAACCCTGTGCCACCCCAGTTAAAGGCTAGGAAAAAAAGAAGGATTTTAAGTCTCAGACTGAACACTGTTGTGAGGACAGAATTTCCCCACCAGGTTCTAGTTACCACCTAGAAAGAGCCTGATCCTTCAGGTCCCCCTCGCAGGGTCACATCTGCAGACCTGGCAACTGAGGCTCGCTTTGCTATGGCTCCTTCCTTTATCTCACCCCTGCCGAGCACGAGCTCCGAGCTCACTTCAAGCCTCATCTGATTCTAGAGCCAAGTGCCAACACCTCCCACCCATATCTGCAATACCTACCTTCTCCAGGTCCAAGCTGCTGGAAAATTTCCTGTGTTCACAGCATTTCCCTTCCTCCTGAGCCTCTCTGGCAAGTCCTTCCGAAAATTCAGGCTGCCTTTCAATCATCAAGCTAAGAGCAGAGCACACACAACCAGGAAAGTGCCTGGGACTCCCTTTTAACACTTCCACTAGATTACTTCCAAATCTGTTATTGATGACTTCTCCCTGTACCAAGATTAACCTCGCCTGGGCCTAGCACTCCTTCCTCCTTGTCCTGCTCCCCCAAATCAACCTTTTGGGTTGGTTTTTTGTTGCCGGTGTCACCCTGCTTCCAGCCATTTACAGCCTGGGCGGCACATTCTCATCCTGCAGCAGCCTGTGCTGTTGGCATTTAAAGGCCTGAGGTGACAAGGTATGCATCACTGCAAAAATCAAATGAACGCTGCCAAGACGGAAAGCAGCGTCTGATCTGTGCCCCAAAAAGCTGTGTTCCATCAACAGTGCTCCTCAGCCAGGCAAGGAGGACCAGTCCTGCCCACCCAGCCAGCCCAGGACTTGGTTTAGATTTCATGAGTTGACTAGGAAAGAGCCATCGGGCACTAAGGATGTACCTACAAGCAGCTTCTTGCTTTCTGGTGGTCCGGGCACTGTTGAGTCCTCATCCATCTGGACACCGTCCGTCTGCCAAGATCCCACGCCGCAAAAGCAAAGTGCTGCGCGCACGCGCACACAGTTCAAATAAAAGTCAGAAACTGACAAAAATGTTTAATATTAGTTTTGAAGAAAAAGTGACCATACTTGCTTAGATGAGAAAAAATAACGACTAGGTGTGTTTAGTGAGCTCTCCTGCCAACCTGTCAGCCCACAAGCCGTGGCTCTCCACCGAAGCCCAAGCGCGGAGGCAGGCCTCCCCGCAGCTGCTCTCTCAGCGCGTGACAATGCAAACTCACTTGGGACACAATACACAATTGCCGTGGGTGTTGGCGCATGGAGGTTGCGGTCTGATCTGCGTTTGGCTGCCGCTCTCGGGCCATGGCACATATCAGCAGAACTGCAAGAGAAGGGAGTTTAAACCCCGATTAGAAAAACCTCACCGCCACGGGGAGCTGCGGGTCATGCACGTGCTGCCTAGAAGGAGGCAGGGATCCAGGCGATGGTCTTGTTTCTGAAGCTGGCAAGGGCTTGGGGATTCTGCAGAGGCCCTGGAGTAGGGGCCAGGCAGAGCTCCCGTTGGAATCTCTCAGCTGTGACTCTTTGGCACTTGGTAGCGGAGCCATTTCTGCTCGCCATTGACCGTGAGATTCCTGCTCACCCCCAAGCTCTATGCGCAGTATAAAAGAGCGGTTTTTAAAATCCTGAATGTCATCACCACCATCTCTTGGGGGGGCAGAGGGAGCATGGAAAGCACTGTGAAGCCGGTCACGGCAGATGAGGGGATGTGAGGAGGGAGGCAGGGAATGCAAAAGTGAGACTCGACCCCAGCTTGTCTGCAGAGATGGGATGAACCCTCCGATGCTGGGAGGAAAGATCACTTGCTAGAGCCAGTCAGCGTTTGGCAAGCCCCTCTGAGGGCAGCAGCTAAGCGCCTGCAGCATCGTGGGCGCAGCCACCCTAACACCCCTCAGTGCCATAAATATCCTTGGTGTGCTACCTTCCAGCGATTCCCACACTCGTTGCACACGACGAAGGTGGTCATGGGCTCATCGGAGCTGCGGGTCTGCACCTGGGGGAGGACAAGAGGGAAGTGAGAGCCGAGCACCACAGGCGGCCCCGTGGGGGTTCACGGGGAGCTCCTCGTCCCTCTGGCCACCAGGGATTCATGCTGGGGTCACACTGTCGGAAATCAATGTGATGCTGGGGCTTGGGAGGGTGAGAGGAGCTTCCCTGTAGAATGAGTCTGTTTATTTTACACACAGATCTACACCTTTTTATACATACACATATTATATGACTCCTCTCTAGCCTGACACTACCTGGAGCAACATGTTTTGGGGCAGCAGGTTTTCCTCCTCACCCCCTCCACTGCCCATTCCTTGCAGGTGGCTCCAGAGGGAAACATACCCATCCCTTCCCGTACTGTCCCCAGGAAGGGATGCAGTTGGCAGCAAGACGACAAAACCCCTCAGCCCATCAAGTACGTGCTTCACAGCAACACATAAAAAAGCACTCAAGCCATTCTCTTTTACAGATCAGTCCTACGTCCTCCCAGCCTCACAGCAACATGCTCTGGGTTACCAGGTTCTGCACATCATTTCCAGTCTGTTTTGTATTTAAGCTATTAAGGAACTGTGATATTTAACCCAGATGTGACTGCTGCCTCTGACCGGCTCTTGCCAGAAAACACGTACTTTGCTAAAAGTCAGATTTTCATGGCATTTTAATACCACAAGGCAGATCTACACCGCAAATACTGGCACTCCTTGTGCAAGTCAGGCAGCAAAACTATGTCGAGGGGTAATTACGGCGATCTACATGTGTAATTACCCAACACGTAAGAGTCACAGTATTTGCACAATGCAAATTAAGCATGTTTTGCAAGCATGCTGGATAGCTAAACTCTGCAATTCTCTCACAACATTACTGCCTGGCTTTGAACGCTCTCATCAATGCCAGTTCATCTATTTGGCACTTACAACACCTCCGTCACCAAATAATGATTTCACTGGAAAACTAACAAAAATACAGAAAACCTTCCGATATTTCTATTTTGAAGACCTTCTATTTTGAAGACAGGTGTTGTCACCTGTCCCAATTCCAGGCAGTTGCGAGTCCAGTCCACTCCAGGTGGAGACAGAGCCCCACGTGGTGCTGAGGCTGGCGAGACAGCCCAGGCAGCGCTGACTGACTGGGACGCGCTCGCAGAGCGAGGCCTCTCGCCTGAGCCAGCCTGCGGGATGCAAGACTGCTGCCGAGCCAAAGGAAAATCCCTGGTCGGCTGCCCGGCTTTCATCTGCATTTGCACGTCACGCCCAAGCATACGAAGGAGTTTCACTCGGCACTTGCACACGCAGTTTGCGCACACCCACTCAGTAGCAATTGCGTGGTTGCTGGTGCATTTTTGGGTATCTGCACATTCTAACACACTGACTCACAGCAAAAGCACATTTATCTCCAGATGCCTGGCGCAATCATGGGAACTAAAAAGCACTGGTAATGCACAAGGCTTCCAGCAGCTGTCCATTGAGAAGAAAAACCCCCTCTGCCTGCTCACATCACTGCTTCGTTTATTCATGTTTCACCTGTTCCATGCTGTTTGATTTTAAATAAGTTGGGATTTGTCCAGCCGCAGCTTACCTACTCTTAATTTGCACTTTTAATACCATCAATGTGCCTGCCTCGGTTTCTGCAGTCTCTCTCCTCTACACTACCCACTCCTTTCTTGTCTGAATCCCCATGTTCCCAGCACCCGCTTTCCACGTGCCGCTCTCCCGAGCCGCACGGCAAGCAGCACTGCTGGACTCTTGAAAGCTTCCTTGGTGCTGCACAACCCCTCCTCTCACACAAACGGGCCACAAAGTTACACAAACTCCAAGGAAAGACGAGTGCAAAAATCACTGTGGAAAACCAGCACATTTTAGAGTCTCAAGTGTACAAAAAGATTCTCTCCACCGGTGGCAAAATTTGTGCTGGGCTGCAGGAGCAGGAGGACTAACCTGGGTGTAGGTACAGTTCTTCTTCTTGCATTTCCCACAGGTGAAGAGGTCAGTCTGCGTCCCTCCTGTCTTGGCCATCTGATGCTCCCGGATTGCTTCTTTCGTCATGGCTTTTCTGATCTCTTTCAGCTCGTTACTGGCCATTTCCTTTAAAAAAAACCCAACAATAAAATCACATCTGTCCAGTTTTACCACCACACTCGCCACAGGGGAAAGAGTCAACAGAACAGGGTGGCCTAAAAGATGGGTGTTAAGACAGAAAGCTCTTCATCCCTGGTTTCTGGTTCATTCCTGGACCCCTGTGATGATATGAAGGCCCAACAGGCTGCTCTCCACGTTGCAAACCCCACTGCTAGCTCGCTCCCCACACGCTCTGGCAGCAGCTGCCGGGAATCTGCAGCTCTGGCAGCAGACCAGCCCCTTGCTTCAAGCTGAGCCACAGGACACGTCCCCTGGAGGAAGCAAACCCTGCTCCTTAGGCTTCCTCACCTCCGAGGTCATCACTGCGATCTGCTCAGGGGTAATCACCCCACACAGCACGTTCTTTTTCAGCTCAGGATTTTTGGAGTCCTTCAGATTCGAGATGCGGCTCCTCACTCGGTTTTTGTATTTCATGTCGGTGTTCTTGACATCTTGGTATATGCGTGCACGGCAGTCAAGGAGTCTGCAATCAACCCAGGTGGCTCCAAGCACTTTCTACAACACTTGTGAATAGCAGGGAGTGTTACCCGCCGCCAGGACATGGGTGAGGGCTCTGGAACCTAATGGCAGTGTCTGCCTGTCTTTCAGATTTGAAAGCAGGCTTACACAATCCCAGAGTCCGGGGGCTTTCAGTTCTGGCTTTTTCACTGAGCTGGAAATAATCTTTATTTTCAGTTACACTCAGGTTCTTCAACCTGCTCCTTCCCTCAGCGAGGCAGCCACAAAACCCTCCGCAAGGAGAGGCCAGCTGCACCTCCTACCCCACAGCTCCCAAACCAAGCAAACTCCTGGCTTATCTCAAATCAACGTGCAAGTCCTCCCCACTGCTTTTGTCTTTATCAGCACGCGCTCTCAACACGAGGCATAGGGAAGGTGCACGTATTTGGAAGCAGAGCTGAGAGCAGGAAATAGCATTTTGATGGGAAGGACAAACTGGGGATTACTGTCCATTACGGTGTGAACAGGAAGGAAATAACCACATCCATCACACCAGCAAGGGGTCTGCCCTGAGCTCCCACCACCACACTGGTGGTTCCTTCATGACCCAGGACTCAGCCAAGCAGAGCTGGAACCAGTTCCACAGCCCTGACAAGCAGAGTTGCAGCAGAACATTTACGCAAACAAAGACTGTCCCATTTTTCCTCCGAGCACATTAATTTCATGGCCTGGAGGCATGCAGGCCCGTGAGGAAGCCCCATACAGTAAGGATATATTCTTCAATCTGGGCTGCTATGTGCTCACAGTTGGCGCCGATGGAAATATAGTCGTCTGTAAGACAAGAGAAACACAAGGTCAACGACTTCCGACCAGGCAAGGGGTCCCCAGGCTCAGTATTTGAGATACAAATCTAGGTAGTTTGCTATTTTGATTTACATGCTCTTTCCATCAAATGGCATCTTGGCCTTTGCTCTAGCTACTCTTTGACCCTTTTGAAAAGGGCAGTGATGAAAATAGACCAATCCAACCGGTCTATGCCCTCTGCCACTCTAGGAGATGGACTGCACTAGGCAAAGCTAACACAAACCCGGCCCCCAAAACACAGTTTTCCAATATATTCTTAGCATAGTTGAATTCCAACATATATAGGCAGGTATTGAGTCTCATCAGATATTGGTGTCAACGAGAAGTAGCTCTACTCAGACCCATGATCTGTCAGGGCCCAAAAGCATTCAACATCAGTCAAGCCTTCATTTCTCTTCTCAGCTGAGGACTCTGCCTGCCCCTGCCCTCTTCTTTCACGCAATTCTTCTTGTCCATTAAACAGCACCATGCAGAATGCAGTAACTGCTGTGAGTTCAGACACTGGGTAGGGTAACCCACACCAGAAAGCAAGGAGCAGGGATAAGCTTAGTGAAAGACTCAAGGGGACTATCTCCCAGACTTCATGTGGAATGGGTTTTTTTCCCTAAGAGTTATACAAAGTATTTAATGCAGCACATACAAACACACACACAAGAAGGCTAGGAGTAAAGACTTTGTGAACTCCATCTGCCGTCTACATTCCTTGGCTCCAAATTAATAAGACTCTGCAGTGCTTAGACCCTAATATTCGAAAGGGATCTGCAATTTGGACACAGGCACGTGCTCAGCTTGAGGTGTTTAAAATCCTACTTTCAGAGATGCTGAGCACCTGGAGGTGCTCGGCATTTTAGATGGCACAGTCTTGAGTGCAAGAGAGACCTATTCCACCCCAGATCCACAGAGGACCACGGTATTTAAGGGACTCCAGACTGCAAAGGCAGGGCAGCCTAAGAGCAGGCAGTGACTGCCGTAAGCACCAGAACCAACAAACTCCATGCACTGAGTTACAGCTTCATTTTCTGCCCCAAGGGTAAGCAGAGGTGGCAGCTTCGCTCTACAGCTAATCAGACAAGACTGAGACCTAGAAAGGGAAGCAAATACCTGCACGCCTGAAGATAAAACTTCTGGCCAGACCTCCCCAGGCTGCAAAGCAGAAGACCCCGTGTTCTTAACAGCCATTGCCTGACACTGCCACCTTATAGCCAGTGCGTACAAACACCACGATGCCAGCCAGCCTGTAAAGGGGGGACCAGCAGCAAGACCAAGGCGATGGCAATAATCCTTTGGCGAGGCTGCTACAGAAGAGCATACCTAGGAGGAACCGGGGCTGAACTACAGGCAGAGGTCTGTCAGAATGCTCCAGGAGCTGTGAAGCATTTCAGGCAATGCAGGGTTTCCCCCAGCACTCACCATCAGCCTGTAGAGCTGTTGTCAGCATTTCTCTGCATTTGTTGCGGACAGCATCGCAGGTTACAGGCGCCGGAGGGAAGGTGGTGATTTTGGGGGTGGTTGGAGTCTTCGGAGGCTCCTGCCTTTTGTTGGAGCTAAAAGAGAAACTTCACCAGTCAGAATGTCTCAGTTCAGGTCACTAAGAGCAGAGAAGGGATCAGCAGGTGTGTGGCCAAGCATCCTGTTAATCGTAATACAAAACCAGTCAGAGCAAACCAGTGCAAAGACACATGCCCCAAACCAGCAGGTAACACACTACAGCAACCAACACCATCAACCCGGGTACGGGCGATCCTGCGGACTCTGCTGGCTGCGAACAGAGGGTTTAATCCATGGAGCAGGCCTGCCAACCAACTTCTGTTATTGAACACACCACAACTGCTGCACCACTGGGCATTAAGTAAAAATATTACAAAGCTGCTGGACACCATCAGTAACTCCAATATACCCAGGATTTGCTGAGACCATCAGTGCTCTCTCGGTCCGGTAGCGCAGTGCACAGGCGCAGGGTGCTTCACTGCCCTCTCACTTTGCAGGATGCAAAGTCCGCAACTGCTCTCAGCAGAGAGGGAGCAGAAGACACCGCTAAGGTTAATCCCAGCAGGCGCTGGAGCTGGTTCCTCAACTCCCATCCTTTCCTACCAAGATGTCAGCAGCAGGAAAGAGAACAGAAAAGCACTCTAGCGCTCTGTAGCCGTCGAGGCATGCAGCATGCTGTCTTCTGGGGCAGAAATCAGAGGAGCCTACACTAGCCCCTTCAGAAGAATGAGCTGCTGTGCTGAGGAAAAGAAAGAAAATGGCTCCTTCAGCTCTGATATTAAAAAAATGAACAAAGCATAACCCATGAGAATCTTCCTTTTTATTGTAATCCAGACAAGACTCTTTGATTCCTCATCTCACAGATCACCCCTACTCAACCACACACGGCTCACACAGGTGCCAGGCTGACAGAGGACTAGTAAATACAGCTTCACTCACAAAAATAAACTTCATTTCCACCTGCAATCAATCATGGGCACGGGCAAGGGCACACAAACACCTGCCTGCTGTGGCTGCCTCAGTCAGGTCACCTGCAAGGGGAGGTGGCTGCAGAGACCCAAGGCAAACAGTCACGGCACAGGCTGGGGTTGCACGCACCGCTGCCAGGTTTGCATGCCAGAGGAAGTGACCTCGCTGCGCAGTTCAGCTGGATCCGCACCCACGGCGCTGAGACGTCTTGCCCAGAAAGCCTAACATCTGCACATAGAGTTAGCTAGCCCTGCAAATACTGCTGGTAAAAGATTTGGACCATTACGACTCCCAGATGATTTTATAGACCTCCCCCCTGCCTTAAATCTAGGCAGCAGAACAGCAAGTTTTTCAACAGATTGCTCTGACTTTGGTGTTTGGGCCATAAAATGCACTGTATTTATGGCCAATGCCTGGAAACATGAATGCAGTAAGAGACAAAGGAAAAAAAAAAAAGAGAAACCCTGATATTTGACCCATGCCACACTGACAACATCTCCTTTAAGATCCAAGTGGCTTGGCCATTGCTTTTAAGCTGGGTCACTACTGCCAGTTCTTTGCCATCAAAAATAAATCTGTTATGAACAGGCACTTCCACTACACTGTCCTGGAAGGGATTAATCAGCCCACAGAAAAACAGTGCTAAGCTGGAAACCTTCTGAATCTACTGCAGTACAAACTGAGCCAGACAACTTCAGGGACTTATCCTGGGAGATCCTGCTGCTGCTGCTACGTTCAAATCCACCCTGGCTCTTCAGTGCCTCAAAGCCTGTAGATCATCATTAGGGCTACTGGATTTCCCCAATCCAAAGCCTCGCCAGGCCCTTTTAAGGAGCACCTGCCAGTGCACCTTCAGCAAATTTTTCAGCTGAAGCTGTAGCAAAAGATTAATTTCTTGCTCAGATGAAATAGATGCACTCTACGAGAAAGATTACATTATTATCTTACTGTGTTTCTCTTTGACCAGTAGCTGAATAAAAACAGGTTTTTACCAGCTAGTTTTACCAGTCAGCACTGCAGGAGGCTATTAAGGAACAGATTTGTGTCCAAACAGCTCAAAACATTCAATAGGATTTACAATGCACGTGTTACAAGAAACAAACAACTTAGCTTGCAAACAGTCAATTAAGAGGACCTTCTCCCATCTGGGATGTACAAATCACCACCAGGTACTTCTGTGCTTAAGAAGCTACGCACAGATCACAGGCAGCACACATGGGGATATATATAGCAAAGCATATGCAACTTGGGAATAACTCAGCTAAAATCACAGCTGATCATGTTGCACAAAACAGTTTGGAAAAATGAGACTTCCCAAAGCACAAAGGCAAAAAGTCTAGAAAACATCCCTACAACAAAAGGAAAGACTGAAGGAATTGAAGTGCTTTGCAGCAGGGAAGACTTAGAGGAGACAAGTCCTGAAATACTGGAAAAATCTGTTACAAAGGAGGATAGTAGGAAAAATCCTCCACGGTGCCTAAGGACAAAAGCACGAAGAAATGGTCTTAGCAAGACAGCTTTTGATTGACAGCAAATTTCAAATTGTAAAGGTGAGTTATGAATTACAAGATACTGCCAGGGGCAGCTGTGGAAATGTCTTACCCTGAGCGGTTTTTTTCAGAGTTGTCAAAGAAGAGCTTAGGGAAAGGCCTGTCAGGGACAGCTTGGGCAGAGGCTGTGCTGTCCTGGGAAGGGGTGGCCAGAGAAGCTTCCCCGAGAGCTCTTCCAGCTTTAACTTTTGTCTCATTTTGCAAGCAAAGGTCTCCCAGAGCAAAGCACTGCATGTGAACTCTCAACACCGATCTTCAACATATTCAATACTTTACATCAGGTCTTTATAAACTAACATTTGCATAGATAATACTTGATTTTCAGGAAGGTTCTGTCTACAAATGCTATTGACTTCATTATTTAGATGTTTATTCCCTGGAGATGGAAGAAAAGCTAGACAAGACGCATGGTTATCCCACTTGTTAGCTGATGAGTAAAGACATACTCACCTGCATACACACACGTCACGCATGCCTCGAGGTGACAACTGATCGCTCACAAATTAGATGAAACAGACTTCTCAGCTATTCCAAAGACTGTACAGAAAGTTATTTATTAAGCTTTAGAAGTTAGCTTATAATTAGAATAGTTGGGAAACAGACCTCAAACACACCTAGAAGACTTATTTCAGGAAATCCTTGTGGTTCACAATGTTCCTGTTAAACAGGAGGAAGAGCTTGTAAATCCATCCAGGCAAGAAAAATTTATACATAAAAAAGGCTCTGCTGGAACAAAATGGTGGCAAAGCAACAGCCAGGGACAGCAAGCAGGACACGGGGCTGCACGGGAAGAAAATCCCATGGAAAAGCTGAATTCAGGCCACAGATCCAAAAACCTCCTAATAAAGGCAGTTTAGAGAATCCTGGAAAAGAAAAGGCTCATGGTGCCAGAGACAGAGAAACATTAGACATAGCCCATTAAAATGTACCACACTAATGGTCTAAAATACTACAGCATAACAGAATATGCTTTGGATTACAGTAATGCAGAGTATAACTTCACAGGTGCCAGCTCCACACTGGCTGGCTCGGAGCCTCCAGGTCTCGCCGTGCTAGCTCTCTAGTCACTACTGAGGGATTTCTACATCTGTGTTCCAGAAAGCAAGGCAAGTTCCAGGCCAAGAGCTATTCAAGTATTTCTCCCTGACAGAAGAGGAAGGCCTAGCCAAAATCTATCAGACTAAGTGTCTGAAATATCTGAATACAAGCTGATCTCTTTGGTGTCTTGACAGCAACCTCATCTGAACCAGCTATCATACACCAAGCAACTAGTCAGATTGCCTTCATCACAGCCTGTGCTTCAAAGAACAAAGACTCTTTTCTGATAAAAAGTGATATTTTTTTTTCCAAAGTAGATTAGTAGTTTATTTTGCAGCACTGGAGAAAAAGCATTCCTGTCTCTATAAAGACAGCCTGGCTCAACAGACTGACACCAGGAGCTAACCACTTCTGCCTGCCTATGCTAAGATAATCCATTTGCTTCTGTTCATCCTGTGCAACCAAGGGGATGCTTTGCCATTCAGAAGATGGAGGCTGAATATACATAGAAAGCATCAAGGGGGAAAAAAAATAACCCTGCAGTAGCTGCAGCACATCAAGGCACAGGGGAGGGTTAGCAGCACAAGCCAGAAAGCTCCATTCCACATACCCCACGGTAACTGTCTGAACGCAAGGAGACAGTGGGGTTTTGCCTGTTCACCTACAGCCGTGATGCTGTTCCAAGTGAAATTACTACAAGTCTCAGCCTTCAAACCAGGCGTCCTAGCAGGCCCAGCTAGTTTTGCTGATGAAGTGAGCCACTACTGCTACTGCCACTGTGCCCAGGGAATGTCTCACACTTCCTTCCCTTCAGGCTCTGCATTCCCCAAGGTCAATTTTCCAAAGGTTAAACCAGAAATTTCCCTTTTTCTTTGAACCGCAATACTACTTCCTAAGTCAGTACTACATGCCTTCTTTCCCCATCAGGAACAGACAACAAGTACTTCCACACAGGCTTCTGCCCTCACCCTGGAGGAAATCCGCCTCCCCTTACCAGTAAGGGCATGCACAAAGGCTCTGGCCCACAACTGACTCAGTTCCCAGCCTCGTCAGCCCTACGGCAGATCCTCCCTGTGTCCACACCCGGGGAAGGCAGTGCCAAAGTGTGTAATGATCATGGAAGAGAAGGTATCTGCATCACACAGCTGCCAATACTGCTCAGACCAACTCTCTCTGCTTACACAGCAACCCCTTCACTCCTCTTTGGCCTCCAACCTCCATCTCCCCTCAAGAGGGCTAAAGGAAACAGCAGCTAGGACACCCATTCCTACTGCTTTTACCCCCATACCACTGTCACACACCAGACTGCCACTGGATGCGTCATACACACAGATCCAGACAGCACTACATCACTACAAGACTCAATTCTGGCTGTGAAGTATCCCCAGTACTTTCATAGTCACATTCTTTTTCACATTTTATGGAAGATAACCAAAGATGCAAGTTAAAGTTATGTAGCTCAGCAGCATCAGTAGCCTTCTCCACCAGCAGCTCTGTGTTGAGCTGCAAAGGCTCACACCGAAGTGTCAAGCCTTGAGAGATCCAAGAAAAAAAAGGAAAGAATAGGGTAGAGTGACAAAAAACCGACCAGAGACAGGCTGCAACCATGAAAGAGTCAGCAACCCAGCAGGACTATAGCCCTAATACTCTAAATCTTCTGGCAAACTTGGGAAATTGGCTGCATCACTTGAGGGTCAAACCCATGAAGTACACACCCTCTTGGGATCCAAGGCTGAGAGAAGTCTCCTGCCTCTGGAACAAAGCTTTAAATCGCATTTTCCCCCTTCCCTTCAGTCACTACCTCCACCCCACGCTCGGCAAGTGCAGACGCTTGGCAAGTGTAGTCACAGACAGTGGAAACAGGATGCAACAGTCAAGGCATGGCAAGAAGCAAGCACGCAGCAGACCTGCCAGATGGGTGGACATCAGTCCAGAGTGAAAAGAGGACTTCTGCTGGGACTTGTCAAGGACAAAGAAGTGGAAGTTTTACTGTACTGATGTATGAATCAATCCCATCCTTCACTTGAGAGTGCAAAGGCCAAAAATAATCTTCATTCTAAGGAGTTCAAAGTTAGAAATAAGCAAAAAATATATAAAAGTGCAACACAAAAAAGAACAGAGGAATGTTTTACTAATAGAAAAAAATCAATGCACAACCATGAGTAGAAAAACATGAAATAAGAAGTGAATAAAATCAAAACACTCACGAAAGCCAGAGTATTTTGTAGATGTATATTTCTGCACTACGGTTTCTTAAAAACACCACACGGATCACCTCTGAAGCAGCCTACACTTCTGGTGTTTCTGACCAGGAATTTGACTACGCAAAATTGGCAACTCAGACACTTAAAAATAAAAGTGAATGTAAGGTGCCTTAAGAAAATTCAAATTCTGTAACAGTATCATCTTTGGTTAAAGGGAAGCATTACCTTTGGTCTCTTGAGTTACCAGTTTCCTTTGAGGAAGACGTTGGCAAGGACAAGCTTTTCTTTTTCTCCTCACTTTTTTCCTCAGAAGCATCTATATTCAAAAGAAGAGAAATGGATGCCAAAGGGTTCAGAACTGGTCTTTATGCTACAACCCTGCATATACTAATCAATGCCTTAACAATACACAGTGTTGGCCTAAGGAAAGTCATTATTCTCCAGAAAGACTCAGGAGAAAGAACGCTTTTATGGCCCTTCCATGCTTTCCAACAGACCTTTTGCTTGCCTTTAAGTAGAAACCAACTGAAACAAAAGCTTTCCTTGCCAAACTAAAGAGCAATCACCTTCCCTTCCTAGGGGATAAACTTCCTCTCAAGACATGCCTCATCACAAAAGTTTCTTTCAGAGACATCCTGGCTGCTGAGTACAGGTTAGATCAAGTTCCTAAAGCACCACTAAAAGCAGCGTTTCCAGCCAACACCACCTGAAGGGCCAGTACAGGCTAGTCCTTCTGGGAATACAACTTCTAGTGTTTCCCAGGTGCTGCTGAAAGCCAATAGCACGACCCTGGAGAGGACTTTCATCACACCATAGAACAAGTGTGACCCAGAGGTAAACTGTCTCAGCCCAGCCAATACACACGAACCCCAGTGTGGAAGTGACAGTCCCAGCCAGGACAGGAAAACAGCACTTCTGACTCTCATTAAGCTTATCAATAAACGTGGAGCCCTGGGGTGCAGACTAGAGCCAGCCACACATTTCACTGCCTTAAACCCCACCTCACTCTTGGGGGTTTTGTTGGGTTTGGGTAGTTTTGTTTTTTTTTTAAACACACAGCTCCCAAAAAGATCCATTTAAAAAAAATGAGTGTTTGATTTCACATTGGGGTACTTTGCCACTAGCACGAGTGAGAAACACGGTCTTGCTAGCAGGACACAAGTAGAGCTGCTGTTCCAACCTCAGCGCCACAGATGCCTCATTCTTTTATCACAAAGGTAACCACTAAGACCGTATTTGTAATCCCCCCATCTGTAATTTGGCATTAGTTTGTGCTATACCAGCACTAAGATTCCTCAGACAGAATTACAAGCTTCTACATCTCAGTGTTCATCACCATGAAAGTCCCCCCAGCAGGGAACAGTCCATGTAAATTTGCCTACATGGTGTTAAACTAAGATCCTTCCCCAACTCATCGCCCAGAACACATTCCAGCATTTCACTTTCCGAGCTGTTGCACAAGCTTGACAGCACACGCTGTATTAATGCCGCAGAGCACAAGTGGGGGCAGAGGATTCTGAGTGCAGGTATTGTTTCTACACGTAACACCGCTAATAGGGACAGGTAAACGTTAAAAATAGTCCTGAAGCTTTCAATGCTCTTTCAAGGATGAGCTAGCTAAACAGGAACTAAATCTAGAGGAATGCACGGTAGGAGACAAAACTTGAAAGACAGAGGGTGCAATTGTAAAGGCTGATTTGCTAGAATGTTCTATTCAGATCAATAGATAAGCTTTCCTGAGAAACCCAGCCTCCCGCTAAAGCCGAGAACTCCTTCGTATGTTGAATCTGACAGGAACACGCTGATTTTCTTACCTAGAAGTTTCTTCCAAGATTTGATGAGGGATTTGGCAAGCGCTATCACTTCTTCATCTGTGCTCTGCTTTCTCAGTGCATTTACTGACATCCCAATGCGGGTGGACTGCAAGCGAACATTCAAATGAATCATGCAAGAACAGATTCATTATTTGTTACTAAGTGAAATCAGAAATAAGCATGACAAAGTCAAAGCAGTGACCAAGATATGATGTATTCAAGGACTTGCAGAATGATTATCTCCTTACAACTTTGGAAGAGGGAGATGACACTCTCCAGCTTACTCAAACCCATCAGAAGCTAGACACCCAATCGCCCACAAATACCTCCTCTACACACCTAGAGCAGACATTCAAGCTTAGAGTGAAAAACCCCAAGATGCTATCTTAATCTCTGAATTGTGATTCTGTTCACACCTCCCCGGTGTCCTGAATATCACCATAACAAAGACTTACAGAATTTCTCCCCCGACTGCCCTTTCTGCCTGCTACATTAATCTGGTCTCTCCTCTTTTTTGAAGGCTAAGAAAGGATTTGAGCAGTTACCCCATTAGCTTCAGCAGCTGTGCACAAATTTCAGGCAGCGCTATTTAACTGCCAGTCCAAAACCCAGGTCCAGTACTATTTTCTGAATGTAAAGTTTATTTTGATGCTTTGAGTGAGGCGAGAAGTGAGAGACAATCTATTAAGCTTATTCAGACAACATTTTGAACTCATCCAGATGAGTTCAGACTTCTGCTTTTTACCCTACCTGTGCAACTCACCTGCAGTAAGTCCAAAGTCATAGGCATAGTTTTCAGTTCTTTCAGTAAATCCATTGCACCATCCTGGAGAGGAGAAGTGAAACAGAATGAGTGCCTCAGCTTTTAGTAAAGAAATGCAACAGCTTGGGTATAAAGTCAGAAAGTTGAATTTAAAGGGAAAAACACCGATAAGCCTTCCTTACAACATCAGCAAGATTACTGCTGAGATTGCTGTTCCAGACAGACAGCAGATCCTGTGACCTGGAGTCACCTGAGAGACTGGAATATGGGCAAAACAGAAGAGCACTGAAGCGCCACAGATCTTTGCTGGTGTATGGTATAACTGCAGCATTTTTAACACCTGAAAAATACACTCTGAATCACAACTGTCCCCTCAGCACAGCAGTTGGCTTGCAGGAGTAATCCTACTATCAAACTCACTATTTTGGGGACCCTGATTACTGATATTAGCTCACAAGAAAGACTTGGCATAGTTGTAAGAACTTCGGTCACCCACCTAAAGCTCAAAAATCACTCTCCAGAGCCAGAACTTAAAGTATCCTCTTTCTACAGCACAAAACTTTATGTAGCTGTTTTCTAGTTTCCATATTAATACCTGACTCCGCTCAGGACAAAAGCTGATACCAGGAGCAAAGTCGTGCTGAAGAGCTGTTCACTTGAAACTTGTTATATGAAGTTTCCTTGCATCAGCTCTACATCCCAGAACCCAGATCCAGGAAAAAAAATAAATATCTGACTAGGCAGTCTGTAGAGACCTAAAATTGGTAGTCACCCAGAGAAATGGCAGGGACAGAAGCACTAGTCTCCCTCCAGCAGCACTCAGCAGACCACAGCCCGGAGTATGTCTGTCTCCATTCAGCTGGCTCTTTCCTCCCATCCCCCTTCTATCAAACAAGGCGTTCTAGTGTTCACATTTAAAAGCTCATTTAAAACACCAACCACTCCAAGCCCATTTGCAGCACAAGACCTACAGAGCACACAACTGTAGAGAAGCAAAGCAGCCTGCACTGACAGATCCCGTCCTCCCTATGCAGAAGGGCCGTTTCCGATTCATCCCAGGACACAATCCAGCTGCCAGTGCCACCCTACAGAACAGATGCTGAGAAAGCCAAATCAAAGCAGAGTCAAAGCTACCAGCGTGCACACAAGCAACAAACACCAGCATAAACCACGCATTACCATACCCAGAACGAGCGACTTCCCACTCAGGCAGTTTCACACCTTTCCATTCCTCCAACAGCCAAAAGGGCTCCATTAAATCCAGCCCTTAACATACAAAACGACCGCGTGATTCCCGTCTCCATTATCAGAAACCACTTGGCACAACGGCAGTAAATGGGGATCCACAAAAAAAAACTAGAGCAACAAACACGTACTCCGGGCAACCGTCCTGCAGGAAGAGTTTACAGATTAGCCGATATAGAATAAACACGATTAGCCGATATAGAATAAACACACTACGGTTCAGTACCATAGAAAATGCAAACCAAGAGGAAACATTGCATACCGCTCATTTAAGAAGCTGCCTCTTTCTCAATGAAGCTCGGAAGCAAATTCTGCAAAGTTGCTCCTTTCCTATTTCAACAATGGTGTTGAAAACCTGCCATCAACAGGAACAGACATCACAGGCTGCGGTTTAGCCCAAACACACTTTTTCCTGGGTTGTTACAACAGCTACACAAGTGCCAGCGCTCAGCCCTATCCACGGCTGGCACAGCCCGTCCGGCATCCAAAATTCCACATGACAACCGCACCCAGCGCCCCAATCCCACATTCCCCGTACCCCTTCCCCTCCTCGCCCACCCCCTCCCACCCCCCACATCCTCCCTGGCCCCCAAAACGCCCCTCCTCCCCCACCCCAAACACAGATGCACACAGCCTACCTCCATCACAAATCCTCGTCACCCGGCCTTGGCACTCGCGTGACACTGTTTGTGCTCATACAAACACCAACCGCCAAGTGCCATTAGGCAGGGAAATACTTGCTACTGTCCCGTTACGACCCCCCCAACAGTCACACAGGTTACAGCCCACCCTACGAGCCCCCCCCCACGGGTGCCAACCACAGCCAGGCCAGCCCCCCGCGCTCCCAGGGAGAGGGAGCAGAAGCGGGGTCTGCACGGGATGGGGATGCAGGAGGTAAATACAGAAGGATTTGGGTTTTCTCTGAGAGTAACACAGAGCCCCGGGACGGTTGGGGGGGTGTGGTGGGGGGAGTACGACCGTGAGGACCCCCCCGGCCAAGGGGGCAGGGGAGGAGGGCTGAGGATGCTCCCCGGGAGGGGGCCGCCCCCCACAGGCAGCACAGGGTGAGCCCCGGGGTGCTGAGCTGTGGGGCGGGGGGGGAATGAGGCCTGGGGGGGCGGTTGGAAACATGGAGCCGCCCCCCCCGCAGTAACGGCCAGTGGGATGGAACGGGGTGGATCCCGCAGCAACGGATGGGGAGACCGACCACCCCACTGCGGCCGGGCCTGGGGAGGGAACCCCACCTCGACCCCGCCTCGGGGGGGGCTTCTGGTCCACCACCATAACGGCTGCATAGAGCGGGAGGTCCC
>VZSF01009523.1:308129-324968 GCA_013398295.1 Chionis minor | reverse complement strand
GGGTCGGGTGGGGGGGTTGGCTGGTCGGGAAGTGTTTTATTTTCTTTAATTAGTTCGATCTGAACTGGATGGAGACCAAACATTTTCCTCCGTGGCCAGTGAGCCCTGAGCCGCGTGGCGTGTGATCGGAGCTGACAGCCTCAG
The DNA here is from genome assembly GCA_013398295.1 of Chionis minor. Classification (NCBI taxonomy): domain Eukaryota; kingdom Metazoa; phylum Chordata; class Aves; order Charadriiformes; family Chionidae; genus Chionis; species Chionis minor. The sequence continues at coordinate 324,824 of VZSF01009523.1, read as the reverse complement.
GGGTGTCGGTGCGAACGCCGGCAAAACCTCCCGATCGACCTGAAAAACCCCTGCAGATCTGACATGAAACATTTCGTGCTCGGGGAATGGACATTTTAAATGAAACATCGGGAGCAGTTCCGGCTCAGATCCCTTCCTCTCCTGACTTTGCAATTGCTAGCGGTTAGGAAAATCCCCGCAGAGTCACTCTGACCTGCTCTCCAAGCCCCTTGCATTGGAATAACCAACGGAAGCAGTAAGTTTTATCCTATATAGATCCAGGACAGAGCAATTAGAGCCTGTCATGATTATTACAGCCTGTCTGGGGTGATTTACCATGCATCCGAGTGCCTCTGCAAACATCTCTGGGTGCCTCATGCTCCTCTTTTACAAGGACATGATGCGTCCCGCGGGAATGTGATGAATGAAGCGGGAATTAAAGGCGTATGTTGTTCACTGACACAGTTCATCAACGGGCCGGCTTCCCAAGGAGCAACAGCTCAGGCTCTTGCCTGCGAGGGAGGATCTGCTCTATCACGGCGTGGCAGCTTGCCCGGGGAAAGCCAATGTTTCACCTGGCCCCGGAGGGAGCCGTGATTTATTCCAGAGCCGGATTTCTGCTTCTGTGCAATGGGGTGGTGAGATGTGGGGTCGGAGAGATGAACCCGGCTGCCTCAAGGAAGCAGGGAGGTGGTTTCACACTTCCACCATCCCTGCTGTAACCACTCCAAGACCGCATTCCCCAACCAAGCCTGGAAGGGAGGGAGGTCTCCGCCCCACTGGGGGTTTGCCTTCCCCAAGGAACCCCAGTGCTTTTCTTCTGGTGCCCAGAGTCTGTTCCACAGCACAGCCCTTTTTGACCTCTGTGCAGAAGATGAATCATATGCATGGCTTGTACCAGCAATGGTGTGGCCAGCAGGACCAGGGCAGTGATTGTCCCCATGGACTGGGCACTGGGGAGGCCCCACCTCTAATCCTGTGTCCAGTTTTGGGCCCCTCACTCCAAGAAAGACATGGAGGGGCTGGAGCGTGTCCAGAGAAGGGCAGTGGAGCTGGGGAGGGGTCTGGAGCACAAGTCTTGTGAGGAGCAGCTGAGGGAGCTGGGGTTGTTCCGCCTGGAGAAGAGGAGGCTGAGGGGAGACCTTCTCACTCTCTACAACTCCCTGAAAGGGGGTTAGAGCCAGGTGGGGTCAATCTCTTCTCCCAAGGAACAAGCAATGGGACAAGAGGAAATGGCCTCAAGTTGCGCCAGGGGAGGTTTAGATTGGATATTGGGAAAAATGTCTTCCTGGAAAGGGTCATCAAGCACTGGCAGAGGCTGCCCAGGGCAGTGGTGGAGTCGCCATCCCTGGAGGTGTTTCCCAGCCGGGCAGACGTGGTGCTGAGGGACATGGGTTAGGGGTGGGTTGGGCAGTGTTGGGTTGATGGTTGGACTCCGTGATCTTAAAGGTCTCTTCCAGCCAAAACAATTCCATGATTCTATAATTCTAAGTTCGATCAGCTCTGTTTCAAGCCTGGATACGTGCTTGCGACCCACCCTGCAAATGTCTCTCCAGCCACAGCTCATTTCCCCCCTGGGAATCTTGCTCCACCTCTAAACCCTATGGCCTTTTGCCTGCAAACACTTTATTTCCATCCTCTTGGCTCCCAGCTCTGTCCTATAAACGGAAAGGCTTAGACAGACACTGCTGCGCATTTAGGGCTGTGTGACCATGAGATTTACTGAAGCAAACCCAGTCAGCTGATCTATCCCGGCACACTCGTTAAAGGAATTATTTTCCACTGACATTCAATCTGTGTCTGCACAGAGTTAGGGGAAAAAAAAAAGAAAAATGTGAGCTGGTATGTTTTGCAGAACTGGTGAATGAAAAGCCCGCCAGCCAGCGTCCCAGGAGATGGGGACACGTCTCTCCATGATACGGCTGTGCCTATATCACTATCTGCTATACCCTTGATTAGGGAGTGGAGCGATAGGATGAGGGTTAACGGTTTTAAACCGGAAGAGGGGAGATTTAGATGAGATATTAGGAAGAAATTGTTTACTCTGAGGATGGTGAGTGCCTGGCCGGGGTTGCCCCGAGAAGCTGTGGCTGCCCCATCCCTGGAGGTTCAAGGCCAGGTTGGACGGGGCTTGGAGCAACCTGGTGTGGTGGGAGGTGTCCCTGCCCAGGGCAGGGGGTTGGAACGAGACGGTCTTTAAGGTCCCTTCCAACCTGAACCATTCTGTGATTCTACCCGTGGCATTTTCTCCTGGGTAAAGTCGGATGGGCTGGGACTATGAAGATGTCTCTTTATTCTCATAGGAAATTCTCTTCTGAGCAGCCAGCATGAGCACGGTAGAGAAAAAACTTCCCAAAGCAGATCTGAGGATCAGTACCATGATGGATGGAGGGCCCACCCCATGCTCTGTAACACTTTCTCATGTTTAAATGGCTTTTCCCTCTCAAGGAGATTGAAGGACTTGTTGTTACATCCCAAACAGGGTTTGCGTAGGTTGCAACCAGCTTTGGGGTGCAGCACTGTCCCCATCACCAGCTGTGATGGCACAAGCCTGGGAAGCACTGGCAGATCAGAGGAGGCCATGTCATTGTCCATCAGGGTTAGATGCCATTGAGGGCTGGAGGAATGCCCTTGCCAATGTGCACGTCCCACGCTGGGGGCTGGACACCAGCCCTGGCAGCTCTGAGCTCGTCTGGAGGACAGAAGGAGGAGGAGATGGCTGTGGGACTCTGGCTGATCACAGGGCGTTTAAGTGTGTGATGCTGCATGAGCAAAGGCAAATGAGATCCTTGGAGGCATCTGGAAGGCTGTTTTCAGCAGAGCAGAGAAGCATTAGAGCCTTTGGGATATCTCCTCCTGCACAGCCACTTTGCCGGTGACACGGAGAGACCAGCCCAAATCCTTGGAGGGACCAAACACCCCCTGTTCCAATGGCTGTCAGAGATTGATTTACACATCCAGGGAGTCTGACAGAGTGGGGATGAGAAGTCAAGCATCCGGTGCCCAGCCTAGAGCTCCAAATGCTCAGCCATCCTCTCCCCTGACCTGCCAGTCCCATGCTGTCCCTACAGAGCTCTCCACCAGCAGTGCTGCCCATGAAGATGCATCTCCACGTGCCAATCTTGGCATAGCTGCATGCCAATTATATCAGAGGCAATTCCAGGCTACAACATCCACTCCTGTGCTTCCAAGGCCTCTTAGCACCAGGCTTTTAATTGGAAATACTTACACAGGCCCACGGAGATGATGGGTCACTTAACAGGGTGCATTGGAGACCAGCCTTCAGCCCTTTGGACCTTGGATGTCATCTCCAGAACCCAGGTGTTCTGCCCATGCTTGTCTTCTGTATTAAATTGCCGTTTTTCTGTTAGGTTGAAGAAGGGGACAGAGGAGGATCAAAGCTCTCCATGATATGCTGAAGGTCTCCTCCACCTGCAGAGCTCCTCTAAAGGAAAATTGCTTGTCAAGATGCCAAGAAAACCCCTCTTTTATGGCAGCTTAACAGGTCCGAGCAGTGCAGGCCTCCTGAATTTTTGCTGCTCTGAAGTCAAACTCAGCTCCAAGTATGTTTTCGTATCACAGTGATAAAAACATCGCTTTCTGCCTTGCCCCTTTGCATGCTTTGGTGCAAGACACCCTGTTTCTTAAGCCAGGCTGCTGTTCCTCCTGGTATATGCTCTTGGCAGTGTGTCTTTTTAAACCAGAGACAGATTCAACCCCCGAAGGACCTACACCAAGCTCTAGTGACTAGATTTTCCTCTCTGCGATGGATCAGCCTGGAGATACATTTGAGCAAGGCAGAGATTTGAATTTGGTCCTGAGATCTGAACTTCCAGCCTTAATTGGATCAGATGCTGGCTTCACGCACAGGCTGCGGAATCTAAAGCTCTTTCATAAAATGCGCAGCTTATACGAAAAAGAAAGCCCAGCTGAGCATATAACAGATGCGTTTAGTTCATCGTTGCTTGAGCTCAGAACTGTTTCACTCCTCTTTTGATTTTCCTTAGTGGATGTTTTTGTATGGGTTGAATCTGCGCTGAGTCGGCCAACTGCAATCTGCAGCCTTAAACTCTATGACTTTCATAAAGAGTATTTCTAAGGCGATGGGGAAATACTAACACCATTGTACCAGGCTCTACTAAAATTCACTTGAAATACTGTGAACAGTTCCTGCAGTTTGGATCAAGAAAAACCTGGAGCGAGTGCTGTTGAGCAGTGGTGGGTTCTTCAAGACCTGGCAGGTTTGGAGAAGGGACATTGCTGAATCCCTTGTTGGATACCAGGCAGAGAAGATGGTGTTGATGTGAAAAAAAGGTTAGCATCATCCTGGGATACAAGTCCTGCAAAGTCTGCCTTCTGATGTCTGCCTTGGAGAGCCTTTAGCTGGTGAGCTCTATGCAGTCTGGTGCAGGTATCAAAATGGGGGGATCAGCGTCACTTGGAAAAACATGGTGGGAGAGACCGGCAAGCAGGAAAATGCAATTTCTGGGGGAAGATGGATTGACATGTGATTTTTAGCCAGAAGGAACCAAGTGCAGACATAAAATCGCCTTCAAATACATAGAAAAAGCTGGCATGAAGAGGAAAAGAATAAACTTTTCCATGCCCAGGATGCATAGGAGGAGATGTTACAGGCTTAAATCCTACCAATTAAGGTCAGACACTAGGGAAAAATTATAAGGATGAAGAGAAAGGAGGTTGGAGAGGACTTGTAGTTCCTGTCGCTGGAGGTCTTGAAGCACATGGTAGATAAACACATACCATAGCTGGCTCTGCCTGGGGCAAGGGATGTCTCAGTGGCTTTTTGAAGGCTCTGTGATTCCAAATGAAAATGATTTGTTTAGTCTAGGAAAACAATGGATGAGACATCACTGTCTAAAAATATGTAGGGATTCTGGAGAGGGAAGGGGTAGTAAACACACTGGAGAGAAAAAAAAAGTGACTTTGAGGCAAGTTGGGGACAGTATGGACTAGCCTGGTTGATGGCTAGGCAGAAGGAGGACTCTGAGCACCAGAAGGTCCCGTTCACGGCAGCAAGGACCTTCTCTGCCTCCCAAAGTGGGGGACTGAGAACACCAAATCACTTGAGGAGGAGCTCAGCAGTCTCTGGGTGAGGTTACATGCCCTGGTGCAACTGAGGACTGCACCCAGGTTTCCAAATTCCTGTTAAGCCCTTAATGAAGCTCAGTGAAAACATCTGACGAAACCATGGAAGGCCTTACGCTCCCCTTGAGAAATCACGGCTGGCCCCTGAGGGTACCGTAGACCTACATCAGCACTGTAAATCACGCAGGGTTGGATTTAGTGCTGTTGTGTGGGGAACTGAAGGTCTTGTATCACATTAGCAGCTGCTGCAGCATCAGTGTTGGCAGCTCTTACTGTCATGGGCAGCAGAACCATGGTGTGCTCTGTGGGCACAGCAGGAGGCAGGTCCTGCTCTTGTGGGTTTTCTGCTTGTCTCGAAGGAGAAATGGAGGCAGAGCGTGAGTGACTGCAGCTTACCCAGGTGAGGGACGTGGTTATCCCATGAGTCATGGGCTATCTGGTGGTGTGGTCATCCCTGGATGTCTCCTTCTTAGCGCATGGCTGGACCTGTCTTGTGCATACTCAGCTAATCTGAGCTTGTGAACAGACCCAAGTCTTCCTGGGAAGGTTGAGGTCCCTCATGTTGCCTTGCCCAACCCTGGTGACAACGAAAGCCCTGGCTGTACCTACGGACTAAGGCTAAGGACCATCATCGGGACAATTTGCGTATGAGATATCTTTCTCCTGATGACCAGTCCTCCAACCCTTGTGAAGGGGCAGCTCTCCCCAGTTTTTCAGGATTTCACCTCTCCTCCTTTCCAGAACAGGCATTTGGTGGCTGGGACAGAGCGGAGACCTTGAGGGCCCCTCGGAGGCATCCCTGCACAGCTGCTGACAGTTGGGGCTGGAGAAGGTCTCTGCTCCTTGGCTGCTCTTGGCTCCTTCACCCCCACGACTCCTCCTTGTTGGTTTCCGGGGGACAGCTGAAAATCTCCAGGCGGAGAGAGGGGCTGGAGCGCTCCCATGGAGGGGACAGGGCGAGATGGAAATTCCTGCCGGGGATGAGTCACGCTCCGCATGCATGACTACGCCTGGAAAAAGCAACCACTGGCAACTGCTTCCCATCCTGCTGTGGTGCTGGGGTGGGGAGGGGGGTGGGGGAAGAAGGGCTCGCCGGTTCCTTTGGAATTACGTTTTTTTGACCTTGCTTTGTTTTAACGGGGACGTGGAGCTGGGCTGAGCGCTCACGGGGAGGCTGCAACCCCTTCTCCCACGCGTGAACCTTTGCCCTGGCATCACACCAGCGTGCCCGGTGCCATTTACGCCGTGAGATCTGGAGGAGGAAAGAGGGAAAAGATCTCCTTGGAGGAGCCAGGCGGGTGTGAGATTGCTTTTCCAAGCAGGAGTGTTCCTGCTGCGCTCAGTGCATTTCAAAGTGGCCACCCACTGGGAAACCTCAGCCCCTCCGGTCCCTGGTTTAGGGGTCGGGTCGTTGCATGGGAGCGAGCTGCCGGTGGGCCGTGCTGCGGAAGCTGCTGTATACACGCTCCCAGCCTCCAGACTTTTCCAGCCTAAACACAAAGTGAGGGGGAGCAGACGGCGTGGTTGGATTTTGGTGATTCGCCCTCCCCTCCCCCAAACAGTTTTCTTCAGAAAATGCTAATTGTTTGTACTCGCCCTTGCATGCACATCTGTGAGGCTGTATGGTGGTTACCGGGTTTCACCACATTTCCATTAGGAACAGGCTTTATGGGGTTTTTTTTCCGCTCAGAGATAAGGGGAGAATTTTTAGGCTGGAGTTTCACCTGGGTCAGGGCGCAGCAGCAGAGCTGGGAAGTCCCAAATGACTTCCCAGTTCCTAGCTAGTAAGGCACAAAGCTTAAGGTGACTTTTTATTTTTTAACCAAATCCCTTGCTTTTTTTTTCCCCCCAGAACAACTGCCCAAGTGCCAAAACCCCCAGCAAAAAGCATCCCTGGCTCCCGGCGAGACACTATCCAGTTTTACAGACACAGCACCCAAGCTGTTGGCTCATGGGGGTGGGTAGTCCAGGCTGGGTGCAAGCACAAGGGTTTATCTGTGCTGCCGGGTTCTGGGAGCACCTTCAGGACCTGGATGCAGCACTCGGTGCTATGTGGTACCAGCACCACCACAGAGCGAGGTCTGGATCCACACCAGACCCCTCTGTCTCCTCACCCTGCAGCGACCACCTCTCCAACCCTCCGGGTTTTTCCCTATCTGCTCTTCCTCCATTTTACATTTACTTTTGTGGCATTTTGGCTTGAGACCAGGCAAAACTCACCCTCCACCTCCCCGCGCTTGTGCTATTATCGCCGACTGTGGGAAGCGATCACACCACTGCATTTATTTCTGCTCCCTATTCTGTTTAGCGTTACATTTTCTGGAGGATCCTCCTGCACAAGAGGCTCCTTTCTCAGCACCAAACCATTGCACGCACTTTGTAGGAGACGTCCCCTTCCTCGTGCTTCTCCGCCAAAGCCAAAATGTTCCTGCCTAGAGAACTATTTGTCCATCAGGCAATACCAGAGGTGGTTTAGGCAGAGAGGGAGCAGCGTTAAACCAGCTTTGAGTACGGGTTTTGGTTCTGTGATGGAGCTGCAGAGCGTAATCCGTGCTTTACTTCACTGGGGTGCAGGATTCATGCGCTGGGAGAATAATAAACCACCCCCTCCCCAGGCTGAATCTCTGGCTGATGGCTGGAATTTGAGGAAATCCTGCGAGTTTCTAATCTTAGGCTGCTTTTCCTGGGTAGTTTATTCCTTTAAATAGAAAGACTTAAATGGGATTGACTCCTACAATCCTTCTGCTCTGGACTATCCTGTAATCTTCAGTGGCCGGCGATGGGCACGGGCGCTGCTTCTGCTGCAGAAAGGAAAACAAGGCTCAGGCGGGCTCACTTTCTGCTTCTTTGTCCCATCCCACCCATTTCTGGAGCCAATTTCAGACACACTTGATGGGCAGTAGGAGCCTCCAAGCCTTGTGAAACTGGGCAGACAGAGAGAAGTTATAAATGACCCATGGGGGAAAGGCTTGAATATAAGCACAACCCTTATGAGGCACTAGAGAATCCACATAGAAGAAAGCCTCTATGGCCACAGCCTGTCCTGGGTTTGACTCAGTTCTACCATGTTCCCAGAGCATCCCTCCCTCTAAAAATAGTCCAAGGACATCTAAAACACAATGGTCCTCTAAATCATAGAATCATAGTATCATTTAGGCTGGAAAAGACCTTTAAGATCATCTAGTCCAACCATCGGTGGAAGAAGAATGCTCCAGTGACTCTCTTGGAAGGATGATAATACATGGGTAAATCAGGAGGTTTCACCTCCAGGTAAGACACTTTGGAGTTCCTAATTGTGTCATTAATTCGGAAGAGCATAATTAACAGAGTAATTTAACCAGGTCTGAAAGCCAGCGGCAGAAAGGTTGCTAAGTGGTTGGAAATCACCCTGCTGAAGAAATCCCACCAGGCTATCTGGTGTTGGCAGCCCAGGTTTGGTGCTGAGCGGGTGATGTGGTGGTACCACCTGGAGACCTGTCCCAGCTTTAGACCTGCCCCCTTGGAGCGGCAGGGAAAAGACCCTGCTGTCTCCTGCTGCATGGAGGGCCACAAAAATGGTCAGAAGGCTGGAGCCCCTCTGCTGGGAGGACAGGCTGGGAGAGTTGGGGGGGTTCAGCCTAGAGAAGAGAAGGCTCCGGGGAGACCTTATTGTGGCCTTTCAGCACTTAAAGGTGGCTTCCAGGAAAGATGGGGAGAAACTTTTTAGCAGGGGCTCTTGTGATAGGACAATGCGGAATGGCTTTAAACTAAAAGAGGAGAGATTCAGACTAGATCTAAGGAAGAAATTCTTTCCTGTGAGGGTGGTGAGACACTGGCCAAGGTTGCCCAGAGAGGTGGGAGATGCCCCATCCCTGGAAACATTCCAGGTCAGGTTGGATGGGGCTCTGAGCAACCTGACCTAGTAGAAGATGTCCCTGCTCATGGCAGGGGGGTGGGACTAGATGGCCTTTAAAGTCCGTTCCACCCCAAACCATCCTGTGATTCTATGCGTCCAGACTTCTCCCAGGTTTCTCCTGGGCTGTTTGAAATCCACATGAAATGGGAAAGGAGGGAGTGAGTGGTAAGAGGAGGTTATGGAGCAGAAGGGTAATGGACCCATTGCTGCAGCTCCTCAGCTCCATGGCCCCAGACCATCGCCCAGGACTAAAGGAGCAGTAAAACCAAATGTTGTGCTGTCAACGAACAAGATACAGGCCTGGCCATGGGGAAATCTGAGACTGGGTGCATCTCTGTGAGATGTGGCAGAGATGGTCACCCCAGGCAAGAAGGGGTCCTTGAGGAGGCAACCAGTGCTGGGGTGAAGTGCCTCACTGAGGGGCAGTGCCCAGCCATGCTGCATCCCTCTCTTTTGCTAACGGCATCTGTCTGTCCATGCGAGGAGCGTGGCAGGCACCTGGGTCGCAACCGCGCTGAGGCATCCTCATCATGGGATCTTTCAGGGGAAACACCTGGCATGCTTTCTAAAGCTTATTTGTTTGGTCTGGAAGGGAACATCTTGTTCATACGAACATACGACACAGGTCAGAGAGCATTGTCCCTCACAACTTGCAATGGCATGAGGGAATATCATTTTTAGGAAGACCATATATACCTGGATGACCATTTACATTGTAGATCTCCAGGAGAGCAGCCCATCTCATCCCTGGCAAGCAAATGCACGTTTCGCTGTAATTTTCCAGTAGGATTTGCAGTGGGTGGTCACAGACTTGAGAGCTTGGCAGCCTTTTCAGTGGTGCTGTTTGCTGCAGAAACCACTTATTTTTATCCTTCTAGGGAATAATCATCTCCTGATGTCTGTGCTGAAATGTGTGATATGTGCAGCTGAGCTCCTTAACTTTACAAGGTCTGTGCCACCACCCGTTGCAGACCCCAAAGCAAGACACCAACCCCGGCTTTACCCATCCTCTTCCTCACCTCTGCAAGTCCTTCTCCCTAAACCTACTCTGGGCTCTTCTCAGCCAGAAGAGCATGTCCTGGAGACCAGGTCTCACTGCGTGTGGCTGAGGGTTGACAACCTGTTCCCACGCTGGGCAGCAACTCCTCGACCAGATCACCCTTATCTCTGGACATCCCTGTCCAGAAGAAGAGTGCTTGTGCTGCCCCAGCCTGCCCCGGCTTCCCCACCCCACTGCTGTGTCTGCAATGGCTTCTGACGTGTCCTCGAGGCAGAGGGGAGGGCGAATGGAGCATTTTCCTCCTCCCACCACCCCAACTTGGAGCGCGTGGGAAGTCCGACGCTGCCGGGAGATCGCGATGAATCAGCGTTTGCACATGGCGAGTCACTGCCGGGAGGTGCCAGAGAGGAGGAGGGGGGATGCCCAGCCTCATCAGGGAGTGTAAATGTCCCAGGAAGAAGATGTGTCTAAAAGCAAATTCGTATTGATGAAACCCACTGAGCCACCAAGGACAGGTCTCCACCTTGTAGGGTTGCTTCTAGCAGGGCCACCATGGACTAGAAGTGTCACCCCATGAGGAAAGGTTGTCGTCTGGCTCTGCCTCCACCTCAGTCCTTTCAGGTGGGAGGTGTACCGCATCCCTAACCCATGGATGCCCTTTCAGACCTGTCCTGGCACATGCCAAGGGTTGCCTCTTGGTAGGTCCATCACACCAAGTCTGGGGAACCATGCCACCCAACATGGTGTACCGGGAGGGAGGCCGTGGAGAAATGACTGGTGCGTGCACAAAGCAGGGCTTTTGGGATGTCTTTTGAGGATAATCAATTCCCAGTCTCCCCACCGATGCAGTCTTTTAGCTTTTTCTTTTAGCTAAAGATGCTCCTGAGCACGTGTGATGGCTTCAGGCATGGGTGATGGCTCAGGATGGCTCAGCACTTCATCCCTGACGCTCAAAGCTGGGTTTAGATTTAAAGGTGGGAGTTGCAGCACGGACGGGACCTCCATGCTGGACAACCTTGCTGACACCCCCACAGACACAGAAATATTATCTCTCCATCGATGAACAACACAGAGTGCACCGGAAGATGTTTTACTTATACATCCCCAAATCACCCTCTCTCTTGCCAGGGAGCTGCTGGCATCAGGGACACTCCTCACAGTCAGCCTGAAGGAGTCTTGGTTATTTTTATCAAGGTCTTGATTCCCTCTCTCCTTTCTTTCAGCTCTAAAATGGGAAAAAAATGAGCCCCCAGGATAATGACATATTCAGGAGGGACAGTGAGTAGGACCTGCCCCTCCACAGGTACGGTGGGAGCTCATCTGCACTACAGCAGAGCCAGATCTTCCTCCAGAACATCTTCCTCCCTTCATCTTATGTGGGAGTTAACCTATTCGCTTTCTCATGTGTGGCCTCCTTTTTCTTCACCCCCTCCTCCTGCTGAAAAGCCGACCACAGGCAGGACATGGACGCATGACAGGGGCACAAACCCCAAGGAGATGTAGGTTGACTTCTTTTGCTCTTGTCAAAGTTTAATGCTCCTTTCACGTTCCCTGTTCTGGCTAAGTTCAGTAATAGAGTGAGACAGTCCTGGCTTTAGATTTTCACCTCCATTTCCAGCTTGAATGGGATAAATTTCCAGGTCAAGAAGAGCTGGAAGTACCACCCCAGGAGTTTTTGGTCTCAGGGTCTCTGCTAGGACCTGCCTCTAACATGAAATGAATTTTCTCTGCTTGCTCAGAGCAGAGGCCAAGCAGGGAGGGAGGCCAGAAAAACAGGGGGTCATGTTGGAGTTTCTTTTTTTCTTCACTTAACTCTGAAACAAAAATCTATCTCGAGCTTGTTTTGGGATTAACAAGAAAAAATTCATCTTGATGGGAACCATCTGTGGCCGGGAGATGCCGGCTGCTCTCTGCTTTCCACCCAGCACGCAGACGCTGTTATTTGGGGTGTGTTCCTCTCTCAAATATTATTCCTCTCATCCCTGTGCTGGTGGGAGGAATTCCAACTATTTAAGGAGGCTTTTCTCTCCGGATGGGCCCAGCGTTAAAAAGCAGCAGCAGCTCATTACACCTATATAACATAATATTTGCTTTCCTCATTACAGCACCGCTGCCCAGCACAGCTTGCCGGTGGCTGCTGGTCTCGTTAGCGTAAATAATGGAAGCGTCTTTATTGCAACCTTTCCACCCCAGACGCTACTTCACGGTCAAAGCAAATATCTCGTGGCTTCTCTGACCTGTCCTGCAAACCAGGAGGGGAAAATCTACCCCGAGGAGTGGGGATGCCCTCGCTCCGCATCTGCTGTGCTGCTGAAAATGAGTGTATTTGCACTCGTTCCCCCACGGGGTAGAGGACTGCGGTGATTGCTGGGGTAGCTGCTAACCCCACAGGGGGCTTGGGGTGTCTGCCAGCGAAATGCCGCCACTTCTGGGTTGGAGGATCAGTGGTGCAAGGATAAAAAGATGTTTTTCCAGCATCAGAAACACTGGAGGGCATTCAGAGCAGGAAAAACCCTCCTAGACCAAGAAGATGAGAGGAAACTCAAGATGAAACCAGCAGAAGACAGGACAGATCCTGGGAAAAAAAAAGGAGGAGAGGCTGAATACGTTTCTCTGCTCTCACTGTGCTTCCGGCAGGCAAGGAGGCTGCCCGGCCGAGATGCCTCCTCCTGGGATCAGCTCTTGGCAGGTTGAGCAGGAAGCTGGAAGTGAGACAAGACCAACAGGTTCTCCGTGCTGACGGGGCTGCGAGAGCCGCTCGAACGGCAGCTACATACCTGACCTGGGATCCACCCTCTGCCTAAGAGCGAGGCGCCAGGATGAGCTAGCTGGGCACAAAATAGGCCAAAATGAGCACTTCAGGGGCTTTTACAAACCCGGTTCAAAGGGAGGATTTTTGCGTGAGCCTTACAAGCCATGACATCTTCAGAGTGAGTCCAGACCTTGCTTGGGAGATGGTTTGGACTCGTTTGTGCAGGATGCGTAGGTCTTGCCTCCAGTGCCCTCTTGCTTGTCCCTTGAGGACAACCTGCTGCATGGAGTGTGGGGAGCCCTGAGTTGTTTCAATCTACCAGGACAGAGTTAGCTCACATCTTCTCCATGGAGCCCAGCATGAGTTGGCTGGAGAGAAGGATGCTGCTCCCATGTCACTGCCTCCCTCCCACTGGGGCTGGCACAAAGCATCCCAATGTCATGGGCACTGGTGGATGAAGTCCAGGGGATGAAGGCAAAATGCCTTCCACCTTCAAATGCCCTGGAGAGGGACGTTTTCCAAGGGCATGTAGTGATAGGACAAAGGTTAATGGTTTTAAACTGGAAGAGGGGAGATTTAGACTAGATATTAGGAAGAAATTTTTCACTCTGACAGTGGTGAGAGACCAGAACACATTGTCCAGGGAATCTGTGGCTGCCCCATCCCTGGAGGTTCAAGGCCAGGTTGGACAGGGCTTGGAGCAACCTGGTCTAGGGGGAGATGTCCCTGCCCAGATGATCTTAAAGGTCCCTTCCAACCCAAACCATTCTATGATTCTATGATATAAGGCTGGCAAAACCCACCCATAAGACACCAGCTTGTCCCCTCCCCACAGCCCATACTCCCACACCAGGAATGTGGGATGCTCTGACTTTTCTTTGCCCAACCCTGCTCTGACCATGAGCTGGGAATAGTCATTGCTGCTCTCTCCGGCCCAGCAGCCAGCCCTACCCATCCTGCCTGTCTTGCATCCCTAGGGATTTGTATGATAATTGCTGAAACTCCCTTGGGTTTCATCCTGCCCTGGCACCACAGGACCCCAGGACAAGGAACCCTTGTGGCCAAGTGCTGGCTCAGCCCTGGTCCAACCAGTGCTCCCAGTTCAATGGGACCATTTTGCTTCTGGTGACCGCGAGGAGGTAGCAGGAACTCTGCCAGCACAGCTTGGGTTGCAGAAGTGAAATTCTGGCTGTGTCCAGGCCCTTTGCCTCCTCCTGCCATTTCACACCCCACTTTGATTTAATCTAGGAGAGCACAGATGCTGCCCGAGCACTCTGGGCTGGAACACAAAGATAAAGCTGTGTGAGCGGAGAGTAGGGCACATTGGTGATGCAACCGGAGCAGTGAGGCATCAGGAAAAGCTGTGTGGTCTGAGCTCTTAACACGGTGCTAGAAATCTCCTGGGAAAAGGCTTCATGGCGGATTTGGGACCAGAGATCTTGAGCTGCTCCGGGGAAGGATGGTCGGCACGTGGGGAATTCTGCCCTTTGACTCACCTCTGGCTATTTTAAGGTGCTCATGCTGTCTCCATGCGTGTGTCCTCCCGGGTGGCTGCACACAGGGTCTTGTTCACTCTTAGCCCTGAGTCACTGCTTGTCCAGGTCCCACCACGCAAGCTCTGAATCCTCCCTGGCTCTGACACAAACCCGGGGTCCAACACTCAGACTGGTTCCGCATGCTGAGGGGTGACCCCCCCTTCATCCATCCCTGCATTTATCCTCCCTGTGCCAGCTGATTAATTGGCTTTATGGTGAACACTCTTTGCAGGAGGATGTTGTCCTGGTTCGACATAAAACAGGACCAATTTTTCTTCCGTAATTTTACTTTTTAGCTGGGCCTCTTCTAACTGCTGAAATCACCAGCACGTTGTGCAGAAACTGTTGGCTCTCAGAGTGATCAGACCCATGTTTACAGCTGATGCCAAGGAATGGGATGCAGAGAGGCTCTTGCTTATCCTTATTGCTATAACAACCAGGGGCAGCCAACTTTGTTATTTTCCCCTTTGGAGAGTGGGAAGCGGAAAAGTGTGGAGGGGTCACACCTGCAGGGAGGAGCGGACAGGACAGGTGACCCAAAACTGACCAACAGAGTATTCCATCCCATCTGCATCATGCTCAGAATAAAAGCTGAGGGACCAAAGGGTTAGGGCTCTTTCTTCAATGCACAGTGTCCAAGGGTGACTGTCTGGTCGTCTGCCCTTGATCGCAATCCTGAATCCAGATACGGAATCCAGTTCCCATCCATCAGTGACTCCAGTCTGGGACTTGCCCAGTGCCTACTTGTGATGTGATCGTCATCCCAGGAGCTTGGTACAGTTTTGTATATATTTCATTATTTTATTTTTATTATTTTATTATTAATATTTCGTTGTAGTAGTTTCTTTCTTTCTAAACTCATAAGCCTCTTTTCTCTCTACCCCTCCTCCCTTTGAAAAGAGAGGTGGGGGAGAGCATCTGTTGTTCCGCCTGTTTGGGCCAATCCAGCCCAAATCACGACAGTCGTAACACTCTCCACCAGAAGAGGAGAGTGGTCCTGCTTTTCTAGTGGTGGTTTTTTTAGGGGGAACATCAAATCTTTCAAGTGCACCCAACCTTCAGGCAACATCAGCTCTGACACTGACCGCTCCACTCTGCTTAAAATCCTCCCCATCAGCCCAGGCCACCCAAATGCCATCTAGAACTAGTGGAGTTCTGCAAGGAGCGCTCATCTTTCCAAGATCTTCTATTACGGCCCTGATGGGCCAAACATGCCCCCAAAATGCCAATTTGACTTTAGTAGAGGAGTGTGCTTCTGCATAGTTACTGGTGCTTGGACATAGTTACTGAAGCTGGACGAACTGGCTGGATGGCCGCACTCAAAGGGTCGTGGTTAATNGGGAGGAGCGGACAGGACAGGTGACCCAAAACTGACCAACAGAGTATTCCATCCCATCTGCATCATGCTCAGAATAAAAGCTGAGGGACCAAAGGGTTAGGGCTCTTTCTTCAATGCACAGTGTCCAAGGGTGACTGTCTGGTCGTCTGCCCTTGATCGCAATCCTGAATCCAGATACGGAATCCAGTTCCCATCCATCAGTGACTCCAGTCTGGGACTTGCCCAGTGCCTACTTGTGATGTGATCGTCATCCCAGGAGCTTGGTACAGTTTTGTATATATTTCATTATTTTATTTTTATTATTTTATTATTAATATTTCGTTGTAGTAGTTTCTTTCTTTCTAAACTCATAAGCCTCTTTTCTCTCTACCCCTCCTCCCTTTGAAAAGAGAGGTGGGGGAGAGCATCTGTTGTTCCGCCTGTTTGGGCCAATCCAGCCCAAATCACGACAGTCGTAACACTCTCCACCAGAAGAGGAGAGTGGTCCTGCTTTTCTAGTGGTGGTTTTTTTAGGGGGAACATCAAATCTTTCAAGTGCACCCAACCTTCAGGCAACATCAGCTCTGACACTGACCGCTCCACTCTGCTTAAAATCCTCCCCATCAGCCCAGGCCACCCAAATGCCATCTAGAACTAGTGGAGTTCTGCAAGGAGCGCTCATCTTTCCAAGATCTTCTATTACGGCCCTGATGGGCCAAACATGCCCCCAAAATGCCAATTTGACTTTAGTAGAGGAGTGTGCTTCTGCATAGTTACTGGTGCTTGGACATAGTTACTGAAGCTGGACGAACTGGCTGGATGGCCGCACTCAAAGGGTCGTGGTTAATGGGTCAATGTCCACGTGGTGGCCAGTGACGAGTGGTGTCCCGCAAGGGTCAGTACTGGGACCAGTGCTATTTAACATCTTTGTTGGAGACATGGACAGTGGGATCGAGTGCACCCTCAGCAAGTTTGCCGATGACACCAAGCTCGGTGGCGCGGTTGACACACTGGAGGGAAGGGATGCCATCCAGAGGGACCTGGACAGGCTTGAGAGGTGGGCTAATGCAAATGGCATGAAGTTCAACCAAGCCAAGTGCAGAGTCCTAC
>VZSF01009523.1:273527-307672 GCA_013398295.1 Chionis minor | reverse complement strand
GGAGATGCTGGGAGGGCTGGAGCCCCTCTGCTGGGAGGACCGGCTGGGAGAGCTGGGGGGGGTTCAGCCTGGAGAAGAGAAGGCTCCTGGAAAACCTTACAGCAGCCTTCCAGTATCTGAAAGGGACCTACAAGAAAGCTGGAGAGAGACTTTTTCCAAGGGCATGTAGAGATAGGACAAGGGGTGATGGCTTCAAACTGGAAGAGGGGAGATTTAGATTAGATCTCAGGAAGAAATTTTGCCCTCTGAGAGTGGTGAGCCCCTGGCCGGGGTTGCCCAAAGAAGCTGTGGCTGCCCCATCCCTGGAGGTTCAAGGCCAGGTTGGACGGGGCTTGGAGCACCCTGGTCTGGTGGGAGGTGTCCCTGCCCAGGGCAGGGGGTTGGAACTGAATGATGTTTAAGGTCCCTTCCAACCTAAAGCATTCAATGAGCTGTGTTTCTATGGCAGGGACAACTGAACTCAGATGCCCCCCCCTGCTGTACTTCACCCATCAAAAAGCAATTTAGAGGTTAAATTTGTATAAACCACTGGAACAGCATCATGTAGAACCGTATTATACTGTAACAGGAAGGAAACATGTTGCTTCTTTATTAGAAAGGCGGGGAGGGGGGGTGGATTCACACAGCATTTTTCAGACAGTGAGGTTTTGAACTCTGGGGGTTTAATTTCGGCATTGTTTGGGCAAACACGCTCCATCACAGACAGACTTAGCCAGAGGCTGTGATGGGTCTTTCATCCCAGCCTGCAGATAAAGCCCCTGTTATGGGGTCACCGAACAGAGACCTTCAGACCCCACGTCTCCGTCCGAGAAAACTCCGGGATGGAGATAATCGGAAAACCGATGTTCCCCTTTGCCTTGTGGAATAAGAGAGGCTTTGTTCAGGGATACAGGTCAGGTCTGTGGCAGAGCCGCTTGCAAGAGATTTTATTTCAGCTACCTGCAAAGAAGCTATGAGAAGAATGTGGTAGGTTCCTCTCTGTCTGGAGAAATGGAGAGATATCACCCAAAGGTGGTGTTTAATATTAACTGGACCAGTGCACATCTATGAAAGGTTTGATTGTGTGCCTATCTGTGTTTATACACAAACATCACCTCCAAAGTCATATTCATGTGGCCAAAGCCTTGCACAGGTGAAAGTCCTCCTGGAGGGAGCCGTATCGATGACCGTTTTTGTCAATAAAGGTAGATTTCTGTGTTGGCAGCAGGAACGTAAGCCACAAGCCCAGACCTTCCCCTGCTCGGTGATGTGCAGGCACAGAACAAAGGCATCATCGAAAAACCTCTGATTAATGTTCCAGTTAAGAGAAAACAAGGGGCGGGCAGGCAGGGAGTGGAAGGGAACAATGCAGCCCTGTGTGCACGGAGAAGCCGGCGTGAGGCTCTTGGGAGGACGCTGAGGTTTGCTTTCCAGGACAGATGTGATGGGAGGTTCTCCAGCAAAACCCACCGCGATTTCGATGCAAGCGAAGTTTGGCCTTTGTACTTATTCTCTCCAACTTTTCGTGCCAGATGGTACCAGAAGCATTTTTGGTAAAGCTCCTTCTCACAAGGGCAGGGAAATCTTGCGTCATACGATGACAAATATATTTCTTTCCTTGCCGTTTCAGACACATTTGTTTATTAAGTGGACCACATCGAGGAGCGAGAAAACGCTGCTCAACACGGTCATTTTGACTCATGAGTTCAGAGATAGCTTTACCTACGTGCCCTGAACTTCTCACAATATGTCTAAACACAGTCTGGCAGTGGGTGGATAGCTATTCCCACCTACAGCTAAATGCACATTTCAAAAAAGGAGCTGCAGGCTTGAAATGATCTCGTTTGCCACCAATTATGTATCAAGGACTGGATATTCCTCCCTTAAACTATCTTCTTTCAGGGAATCACTGAATAGTGAGGAGGCTTTAAAGAAAGGAGGAAAAGGGTCCTTGGTGGTGCCTAGATGTTTCCTTCCAGGAAGAGCTTCAATATAGAATCATAGAATCATAGAATCACTTGGGTTGGAAGAGACCTTCAAGATCATCGAGTCCAACCACAAACCTATGCCAAAACCACCCCAAAACCATGTCCCTCAGCACCACGTCTGCCCGGCTTTGAAATACCTCCAGGGACAGCGATTCCACCACTTCCCTGGGCAGCCTCTTCCAATGCTTGAGAACCCTTTTGGTAAATAAGTTTTTCCCAATATCCAACCTAAACCTCCCCTGGCACAACTTGAGGCCATTTCCTCTTGTCCTGTCGCTTGTTCCTTGGGAGAAGAGATTGACCCCACCTGGCTACAACCTCCTTTCAGATCTTAATTAACCTCTTTTCATCTATGACGTGGTGTATAACCGTCTCGCAGTGGTCTGGCTGCATCCTCCTGGCCTTGGAGCACTGAGGGTGGGGTAGCAGGACTACTTTCCTGTCTGTACACTCATCACCTGCGTGATGCTGGTTTGTGTGGATCGAGGGGAGGAAAGGAGATGGAACCCACTCCTTGGTACCACGGGGATGCACAGACAGGTCTTGGGAACGCCATGCATTGCATCCCAGCGACGAGTGGTGCTGGCTGGGTCAGCGGGCTCGGTTACTTTGGTTTTCTGTCCACTAGAGAAGATGCCTCCCTTCTCCAAACATCTTCAAGCGGACACCAGATGTACTCTTGCTGCTAACGACCGGTGGCTGTAGTCAACGGGCACGTGTTTCGTGAGCGAGGCCAGCTGCAGACCGTGGGCGGACAGGGAGCGAGACGCCTGGTCTGACTCCCTGCCCCTCAGCCGAGCTGGAAGGGGAGCCACTAGTCCAGACTTAACATTCAGATGTTTATTTTGCTCCTCCACTAATTGAACACAGCCACGAATGTCTCCGGCACTCGAGGACCTTTGGTAATGAAGGCCGATGTGTGAGGCAATATGGGATTTTGTGCTAATGCATGCCTGGTTTTTTTTCCCCTGTAGCAGACCTGTATTTATGCTAAGCTTTATACTTCAGCAGGAGCTGAGGGTAATAGATGGGTTCATTACTCCTAATTGTGTATTTAACGTGGGAAAAAATGCCAACAAACAGAAGGTCAAAAGCTTGGGACACAGGACTGAGACTTGCCACCAACTCAGTTGTGGGCAGCCTTTGTGGCAATGGGCTGCCCTTGTTAATTAAGATGTCTCCATGAGACCATGCACCACTGCCCACCTCACCTCCATCCAGGAGGCAGCGAATAGACTGATCAGACCCGTGTTTCTCCAGCCAAACCCTCTGAAGGGCTGTGGTGCCAGTCCAGGAGCTGCTTGCACAAGACATTGCTATAGGGCAATGTCCTTTAGGGCTTCAGAGGGGAAAGAAGGGCACGGAGTACTCTTCATTCTGAGAAACGTTGCTGGAGACAGACATCCCTCACCTTGTCACGGGACCACCATCACCACAAAGACTCCTCCAGACCTTCTCATCTGTTGACAACCAACCTCTCCCCCTCCTCCATCCTTATGTTGCCTCTTTGCACATCTGAAGACAACCGATGCTTCCTGCAACCCACTGTTTGGACCTTGCTGGCTTTATCCTTACTCTGTTTGAAAAGCAAAGCTGCTGCTTCTTCTTTTACAGAGTCACTCGCTGGGAAAGTTCATGCTTTGCTCCTGAGGAATTGATTTGGAGGACGGCGGCGGAGAGGCCGTCCGCATGGGGAGATGGGGCTGTGGTAGCCAACGGCGTGATCAAACGCTGGTTAACCTTTGCCCAGCTGTACTCCACTTGCCTGTTCAAGGGCTCACCTGCACCTCTCAGATATGAGAGAAGAGGAAATAGATCATGTGACTGACCTGATGATAGGCTTTATGTCATATTCTGCACTAATTTATATAAAACCCCCTATATTTAAATACCATCCCTGCAGCAGAGGAGCACCTAGTTTGCAATAAAGACATCAAATGGGGAAACTTCTGCTTCTGTTCATCGCTTTACCCGCTTGTTTCTCCAAATAGCTAAAAAAAACCACCCTTGTTTGTCTTCTCAATTGACTTAGTTGTTGACTTCCAGCTGCTTGGTCTATGTGAAGATGTGCTCAGGGCTAATTTTGTACTGATGACACGCCGCAAAGTATTTTATTCTGACGGTGGGGAAGGGATGCAGGGTGCTGACTGTAATTCTCTTTTTCCAAACTGCGCCAGGACAAAATTAGTTCTATTTTTTTTTTTTTTTTCCCCCGCCACGACTGTTCGGACCATCGCTACGGTCACAGTTTCACCCCCATGCTGGAAGAATTCAGTGCAGTGATTAGGGGTGCAGTGCAGTGACTGAGGGTGGCCAGGACCTGATTTACCTGCGGTGATAATCCATGCCAGTGGCTTCCTCCTGTTTAAATACATTCCTCTTATCTCCTGAAAGGGTTGCGGGGCTGCTGGTTAACCTACCACAGAGCAGGCAAACACAGCTGTTGTGCAAACAGGCAAAGTCTTTCCTGACTTAGTGGACAAACAATATCTTTGTCTCCAGTTGCTGGGTAACATCAAACATTCACATATTCACCCTCGGTGATCTCTTCAGGGCTCCCGAGCCCACCGCCGCTCCCGCTGCGGGGATGGATACCTTGCACGGGCTCGTCGGGGCAGACCGATGAGGAAAAACCAGGGTGAAGGAGAGGTTGAAATGCAGAGGATGTAATAGCAAAATAGCTCTGTGAGTTCTCCCTGTAAATGTTATTAGGGTAAAATAATTGTGCCTAAGGGGACGCTTGCAGTCAACGCTCTCCTTACACATATCAGAGGCACAAAGGCCTTGGAGAAGGAATTAGGAAAAAGCAGCTTAATGAAAATATTCGCAGCACAAACACAGGAAAGCGTAGATCTCCCCTCCTGTTTGCCCTGCATTCCCCGAGTATTCGCATGGGCAAAACAATAGTGTGTCCCTTACCACGCTTCCTTCCCTTCTCCCAGGGCTGGTCGGATGCTGCGGGCTATGGGGCAGCCGTGGCAGGGATTTACCTCCCGCCGGCTTCGCTGCCTCGCACAGGCAGGCAGGCAGGCAGACAGACAGACGTACACGACTTGCTTCGCTTCCTGCCAGATGTCTTCTAGGCAAATTTGGCCTTGCTTTTTTCGCGCTTCATTTTCTTCTTCTGCAAAGTGGAGGGAGTGTTGCAAATCTCCAAGCCTTGCTCAGCGCCCTCCATCCAGACGCGGCACCGGTTCCATCATCAGTTAATCAGATGTTCTCGTTATGGTTTGAGAAATCCACAACAATTTATTGTCGTTCAGACAATTATTCTCTCACCCAGTGACCCCGCCCCCACCAGGAAGGGGAATTGGGAAAAACAAGGATTTGGGGGTTGAAATATAAACAGATTTAATAGAATAAGACTAGATAATTAACGTTAATAACACTAAAGAACCAATATTGATCCTGATACCAATATAAAATATACAAGGATTATCCTCAGCCCATCCTATCCGTAGGAAGCCGCGCGCTCCCAGCAGGGGACAACCAGTGTGGGACACAGGGAGCGCTATGGCTTTGGGAGGAAGGGAAGGACTCAGGGCTCTGGCACCAGGGCGAGAAGTTCCCAGGATGGCAGCCATTGTAGAAGATGAGAAACTCCTCAGCAAACTGTCTAATTTCTATGGAATGTGCCATTCATGGCATGAAATAACCCTGTTGGGTCAAGTGCCCGGGTCTTGCTCCTCCTCATCCCTGCACCTGGAGAGCTCGAAAACATGGAGACTTTGAACCCCACACACCATGGCTGGCTGTAAAGTAAATATTTTAACAAATTCAGACACCAGAGTCTTCTAAAAGTGCAGTTTTCCGAAGCATTAGAAGAGAAATCGATCCTGCGTTGCTCAAACCAGGACAGTTCCTTGCTCTTCCCCAAAAAGCCAACCATGGAGGAATCTGCTGTGGTTTCACCATACCCTGTCTGGTTTCCCAAAGCTTCCTACAGTCGCCTTCCCACCCCCGAGCGTAGCAGCAAATGCAAAAAAACGACGACCAAAACGCTCTGACATCGGGGAGGAACGCAATACCCTGTGACACCCAAAAAGACCCACGGCCGGGTCATGAGAAGGGCTCAGGAGAATGTTTCTCCAGAAAAGACCTCCCTCCCATGAGCCTGGAAGGAAGAAAAGAGAACTTTCCTCTACCTACAGGGGGGATGAAACCACAGTTTTGCTTGGAGGAGGGTGATGTTGTGATTACGGACAATTTGCCCCCTTCCCTTTCTTCCCACTTCTGCAGGAAACTGCAGCATGTTTAGGTTGGATATTAGGAAAAGCTTCTTTATGAAAGGGTTATCAAGCATTGGAAGAGGCTGCCCAGGGAGGTGGTGGAATCGCCGTCCCTGGAGGTATTTAAAAGCCGGGCAGACGTGGTGCTGAGGGACATGGGTTAGGGGTGTTTTTTTTGGCATAGGTTTGTGGTTGGACTCGATGACCTCGAAGGTCTCTTCCAACCCAAGTGATTCTGTGATTCTATGTCCTCCACCGTCCCACCTGAAATACCAAAGCATCGTCTCCTCTAAGACTTTGCACATGATGCCCTTCTGCGTCGCCAGATCTCCCCTCCAGAAAACAGAGATTTCCTTTCTGGACCAGTTTTACCCTTCCCTAAGCGTATAACGAAAGGCTTTCAGGAAGTGGTGTGGAATCTGCCTACGCCTGAAACTCGCCCCTGGTTTAAGGCATCGGCGCTGAGTTGGGTCCTTAAAAAGAGATCACAGGTCGGAGCACAGAGGGTTTTAATGAGGGTTTTATAGGTGCATCGTTTTGAAACGAACGTGGCTGGGGATATACAGGCAGGAATGAGCACAGCAGAAATCCTAGCCGTGCCCAAGGGAGATATTTAAAATAGCTTTGAGCATTCAAGGCTCTATGCATGGGATAAGGAACTTTTAAATCTGAAAACAACTTTCCCAGTCCACAATTGCCTCTATTTTCCTAGAAGCTGCCTCAAAATTCATACGAAATTTCCTTCCGTTGGCCGCTCTGTGCCTTTTTTTTGTCTTTTTTTTTGACATTGCGCGGCCTTTAGCAGCCAAAGTGCTGCAACCAGTGGGGAAAGACGGTCTTTCTGCTCTTCATTCCTCTCTTCACAGCTGCTTGGAGGTGCCTTGGAAAGGAAACCTCCCTCAGCCCTGCGTCCCCGGCAGGAGCCTGCGTCGGATTCAACGGGCCAAGTCGAAGAACTATTCTGAAAATGTGCAAATTCCGATTCTTTTCGGAGGCGTTTTGCTTCGGCACATGGATGCTAAAAAGCATGTTGCTGGCTGACGTTAGGAGCAGCTGCAGTGTTTCTGGAACCTCACGAGTCAGAAGAGTATTTTCTCCCAGTGCCGGGAGGAAATATTTTTTTCCCTTGATCTTACAAATGGCTGGAGTATTTCTGCAGAAATTAAAAGGAGACCATCCCTAGGCAGACACGCAAGCGTGTAAAATTTCATCACCGTTGTTTAAAGTCGGGCAGAGTCACAAGGACCCACAGTCATGACTTTGTTATGTGCCTCGAAATACCTGCATTTGCCCCGTCTTCCCCCGCACGCCCGCCCTCGAGCCTGCGGGAAAACACATCCTAAAGCCCTGCGACGGACCCAGCAAGCAGGCGGGGAATCAAAACGCTCCCGCGGGATGTATTTTCATCAGGATTTAAGATAATCGCAGCTCTGAGGGACGTCTGAGTTTGAAATGCCTGCCGTCAGCAGTACTGTTAAGGGAAAAAGCGTTTGGCAAACAGCTCCCGGGACCGCTGCCTGTGCTGCCTGCAACGCTGCCCGCAACGCAACCTTCCCTTCCCCGTCTCTTCTGCCAGGGCTGGGGATTGTCACTTTGGATCAGACTTTATATTCTGAATTTTTGCCTCCAATCTTTTCCTGCAGGCGAGGTTTCCCTGCCGGTGGGTGCAGCTCCTTGGGTTATTTCTATGACTCTCAGGAGAAGAGAGACAGTTGCTAGCGAGCTATCGGCTTTGTCTGTCTCGGGGGAAAAAATGAGCCTGGCATCTGTCTTGCGCTCGCTTGTTATTTTGACAGCACATCTCCTCCTTTTGCACCGTTTGGCCCATGCACACCCCCAGGGCTGGCTCCGAGCATGGGCCGGAACGGTGGAAAACGGCCAATTTGCGGAAAGAAAGGGATCCGTCGCTCTCAAGGGAGTGTTTTGCCACCTTCCGTCAAGAAGGGCAAAAAATTCACACCAAGGGTAGAGTTCAGTTTTGGCCACAGTGCTGGGCAGCCCCGGACATCCTCCTCGCCCCGATTCACCCTGCAGAAAACAAGTCCTCAGCACGGTGTAGACACGTCCAAACGCTCATCCTTTCCCCAAACGGCTGCAACGTGAAGACTATGCGCCAAGATGCCCATAACGCGTAGATGAGGTCCAGGGGACCTCCACGGTGCGGGGTGCTATGGAGGTGAGCACCTGATGCAATCCCAAGTGTAGGTGATGAAAAAATAAATGATGGGTGGGTCGTTTACGGGAGCAGGAGAAATCAGGAGGTTGCAAAGCCCAAACCTGTACCTGACCCCTTTCGTCCTCCTCCATCCACCCAGGTGGGAACACCTGGCTGTGCAAAACGTGCCTCCCAGCAGGCGTTGAGACGTGATTGCCTCCAATATAAAGACCCGTAAAACAGAATTATGAGTGATGTCTTTTCCCTCGTGACCGCTCTGCTCCCTGCGGCCAAGCGGGGATTTGCTGGTGCCCAGTTAGCAGCAGCCCCCCGGGGGTGTGGGGGACCATATATTTGCTCTATCTTGTGGAGGTTTTCCAGGTTTTGAAGGCTTGCGGAGGTTTTCTGGGTTTTGAAGGTTTGCGGAGGTTTTCCAGGTTAACTTTTCATTTGAGCTACCCCCCCAAGGTGGGGAATGTGTGTGTGCGTATGTACACGTTGCTCCCGGGGGTGGCCAATTCCCAGACATCCTGATTCCGAGGAGGAAGATGGGGGCGGACGAAGGCCACGGTGAGGTGCCGCGGGACGAAGCCGGACCATCGCCGCCCTTTGCCGGGCTGGGCATCTCCAAACTCCGCTCTATCCTGCCGAGCATCCCACGGCTTTCCCAGCCCTTGGGGGCTCCCACGGCTTTCCCAGCCCCTTGGGGGCTCCCCCAGAGCCCAGCTTTGGGGCAGCACCATGATGGGGAGGGACACACGCACACACACACACACACACACACAAGCCTTGTCACCCCCACCCTTCCCCTTGCCAAGGGGACCCGCACCCTTGGGGCACCCCACGGCGGCGGCGTCCGCTCGCATCCCCTCGGGGACATCCCAAAAAAAAAAAAAGGGAGGCTGCAAAGCGTTGCCTCCTCCTTCTCCTCCTCCTTCTCCTCCTCCTCCTCTTCTTCCTCCTCCTCCTCCTCCTCCTCCTCCTCCTGCTGCTGCCGCTGTCCGGGGCGGAGCCGCCCGTCCCAGCTCCCGCCCCGCTCCCGGGAGCGGGCGGCGGAGCCGAGCCCAGCCGCGCCGGGCTGCGGGGACGGGGACACGCTGGTGTCACCTCCCTCCCGCTCCTTCGCTGTCCCCATCCCACCCTCCGCCAAGGGACGGCTCCCCCCGCGCCCCCTCCGCCGACCCCGCTGCCGGGGGGGGAGCATCGCTCGGCGGGGCAGGGGGTGTCCCGTGTCGTCCCGTCCCCCCCCCGACCTCGGCACTGGAGATCTCCCAGCGGCGGCAGGTAAAGGGTTGGACTGGTCGGACTGGGAGGAAGGGGTCCCTTTTGCATCCCCCCCTCCCCCCTGGCGAGGGGGGTGCCCCGGAGGGGGGGGGAGGGGATGATGCTGCTGAGACGGGGGAGGTGGTGGGGTGGTGGGTATGTGACAGATATTGCCGGGTTTGACCCTAAAAAGGTGCTCTG
Source organism: Chionis minor (assembly GCA_013398295.1). Lineage (NCBI taxonomy): Eukaryota > Metazoa > Chordata > Aves > Charadriiformes > Chionidae > Chionis > Chionis minor. Next base: position 297,857 of record VZSF01009523.1, on the reverse strand, counting down.
TTGTCCAAAAAGGTGTATCTTTTCCCCAAAAAGGTGTTTCTTTCCCCCCAAAAGGTGTTTCTTTTCCCCAAAAAGGTGTTTCTTTTCCCCCAGGAGGTGTTTCTTTCCCCCCAAAAGGTGTTTCCTGCCCTAAAAGGTGTTTCTTTGCCCTCCGTGCCCCCCAAAACCGTCGCGTGTGTGTGTCGTGTCCCCCCCCCCCGCCCCCCACTATGGGTGACTCACCTGGCTGGGAGCATCCCAAGCAAAGTTGGGATGCGCCGGGGTGCTGCCATGCTGGGGGGACACACACATGGGTGGGCACCCACCTGGGGAGAGGTCCCAGGGTACCCCCTGGGGTCTCCAGGACATCCCCCCTCTCCCCCAGTTGCCGGGGTGGGGGTCTGGCCGCCCCCTTGTCTCCTTTCGGCTCTACTTGTTTTCCGGGTAACGCCTCATTTTTATACACCACTCTCAAAATCCCCGTGTCCCCAGTGTCCCACGGCCCCGGGGCTTTACACCCGGGTCATCCAGTGCCGTAAAATCCCCAGGCAGCAAAATCCCAAGAGGGATTTATTGCCGCTTGCCGGGATGGGGGAGCAACCTGTGCCGATCCAGCACCCAAACTCTCCCTGCACCCTCATGAGGATGTCCTGGGTGGCTCCCGGGGACATCCCCTCCGTGTTAAAGACCCCAAATTTCTTGCCATCACTGAGAAGAGAGGGTGGAAGAGGGTGGATGTAGAGGGTGTTATTTTTGTCTTGACGCCTGGCAAAGAAATTGCTTGGAAAAAGGAGTAATTCAGGAAAAAGAGTGGAAAAAAAAAAAAAAAAAAAAAAATCTCATTGCTGTTTTATTGAAGCTCGCTCCCAAGTCCTGTATATTCACCACCTAGAAAACTGGGCGTTGAGGCGTTGCAGTGGAAATGTGAGCTTTCCTCTGGAAAAGGTCTGTTGTAGCAATTCCTGACGTTGAAGCTGTGAAATTTCACCCCCGGCGAGATGGAAATGGGGATTCTTCAGCCAGAAAAAAACCCTGGCTTTGTTAAACTTGCCATGCTTGGGGTTTTCAGGGGTGGGTCTGCCCAGCCGCTATCATTACTTGTAATCGTGTTGGCTTAAGGGTTATTTTGGGGCTGGGAAGGGATTATGGATAGATGATCGGAACGGTCGTGACCATGCTGCATGCGAAATTAAAAAAAAATTGAATTATGGTTCTTTTTGCTGGCTCTTTGTCCCCGTCTGAAGGAAAACGCGGGCTAGCTCAGTAAGCCCACACAGGTTTTTCTCCGTTAGAAAGTTACGCCGTGCATGGAGAATGTTAAACCCGACTACGCCGTTCGGATGCTGTATTCTCCTCCTGGGCTGCTCCCAGCTGCCAGGAAATTCGGAATGTTGCTTATTAGCAAGGAAAAGTTAGACCGGTGCTCTTTCTTAAAGAGCTTTTTTGGGTTTGGATCACACAGCGATGCAGGATAAATGCCTTCTACCTTCTTAGAAATCGCTGGCTTGCACTTGGCAGGTGGGGCTGGGGAAAAGCTGAAGTAAATGGATTTCCTGCCTTGCATTTTGTCTGGCATGTCCACGTTTGCCAAGCGTCAGATTGCTACGGAAAGCGGTCCATTAATACATTATACAGCCTTTATCCAGTGATGCATCCTGAATCCCTACAGCCTGCTATTTTAACCTTATTTCCCTCCGTCCAGACTTGAAGCATCTTCACGCCGATATCTCCGCAATATTTAGCTGCAGAATATTCCGCTGCGGTTTTGAAGGTGCTTCTTCAGTGGCAAGTCTAAGCTCTGCTTTGAGGAGTTAATTTTAGCGTGGGTGTCCCTGTCAAGCTGTACTTTTTCTATTAAATAAGCGTGTTCCGCACGTTGCGCTCTTCCCTGCGATGAATTCTGTACTTGAAGGCGAAGCATGACTGACGTTTGCCTCGTGCGGCGACGACGAGCAGCGCAAAGAACACGAGGTCTGGTTCGATCCATTTATTCCGTGGCGGGTGGTAGATTCGGAAACTGCTGGCTTGGAATTAGCCATAACGGGTTTAGTTATCGCAAGGCAACAAATTGCTTTTATGAACCAGGAAGATGACAATGAGATACTGAACCAGCGGCGAGGGCCAGGCACTATTTGTTGCACTTTTATCCACAAACTGCCACGCGTATTTGATCTCAAGTAAGCACATTAAATTTGCCGTAGTGTTTCACACTGCTCAATGCCCAAATCGGTATATTTAAGGGTTTTCTGGTTTTTTTTTTAATGTGTGGGTTATAGTAACTCAAGGTTGCAAACGGGGTCGTAGGTTGAGGTCAATGTGCTGGTGGCAAATGGCTCTTTCACCCTGTTGTTTGCTTAGAGGCTCTTTGATGCTCACGGGTGGTGGAAGTTAGATGTGGGTCCCCTTCTTAACAGACACACAGACAGGGAATATTGTCCTTTAACTTGCTTTGGAAGTCTTCCCTGGGGTGAAGATAAAAGGGTATGGTTGCGCCTTTGAAATACTCACGGCCTTGATGCTCTACAGCAGCAGGCTTGCGCGTGAAGGTTGGTTATGGCCAACGTTGAGACTGTTGAGGTTGGACACAGCCAGGCACTTGGGGCTCCTCCTGAAAGCAGCATTCCTACAAACGTGGAGTGTAGGAACATGCTTTCCTTGGAAGCTGCGATGCTGGTCTGAAATGCTATTTTCGTGAAAAGATGCACCCAGAGAGGCTTGTGCCACCCAGAGGTACTTGTGTCCAAAAGCCCTTTAATGAGATGCTTTGCACCTTCTTGCTGATATTGAGATGAAGTGATGGGACCCACCTGGCAGCCACTTGGCTGTGGCCATAAAGAGGCTTCGTTAGGCTGCAGCAGCTGGCAATTACACTTCCAGGAGACCAAATGGTGGAGGAAGAAGTGACTCTGGTAGTTTACTCTTGAGCAGAAAAATAACCAAGTGCTGTTGGGGGTGAGGAGGCTGTAGCTGCTTTGGGTTTTGCTGGTGTCAACTGCAGCTGTTGTGGGGTGAGTGGTGCCTCTTGGCTTCTCCCCTTGCAGTAGGGTGTCCGCTCCCCAAAAATCACTCTCCTGAGCTGGGTGTGAAGCTGAGTGGTTCCTTCTGCTCAGGAGAGGGCAGTGTCACACCAACGAGCTGCTTCTGTAGCCGTGCTAAAACGTGCTTGGAGATGACAACCTTTGCCCACCCAGGGGTCCACGAGGGTCTTCTAGGGGTGCAATATCCAGTTTGTGTGGGTGGGACCCAGGTACCTCTTCTTCCCCAAGCAAAATATTCCCCTTCTGGCTCCGTTCCCTGCAGGTTTTTCCCTGACCCTGAGTACGCTGCCGGTGCTCAGCAGACCTTTGTGAGAATATTCTAAGCATGATGCTGGGAAAAGGGATTTAAAAGACTGTTTATAGCAGTTGGTTTTGCCTGTCAGCCCCTCTATAAACAGTGATTAGGTACAGCTACTTTAATGCATGTCTTGACTTTCAGAAGGGAAAAAAAAAAAAGCTGCACGCTGGTGTTTGGCTTTGCTGCTTTTTCCTCTTTAGCTAACTGCCGTGTTCTCCCCACTTCCTCCAAAAATACCCACAGACACTGCCTGAATATTTGGTTAAATAGCCTGTCATTGCTCAATAACCTGAAAAAAAAAAAAAAAGAAGCCTTCTTTTTATATGCAATTAAATATTTGTAGAAGATTTCTGCCAAGGAGTGGTTTCAAGGTACAGCATGTTCCTCTGAAGGGTATTCAAACAAGGACCTTCTTGGGTGGCAATTAGAAATTTTTCCGTGCTCATGCCTGTCTCGATGCAGCGCGTGTTTTCACATACTGAATCCATTACATGTTGAGATCGAGCTCTGTCTCTTTTCCCCGCCTGGTCTTTGGGCAGGATCAGCTTTATGAAAAATGGTTCTTTTGGGGATATTTTTTTTGTGCAGATTTTTTTTTTTTTTTGGTGGCTTTTGAACCCGGTATTGCTGAAGTGGGCTGGTTATTTATTTTCTCCCTGCTGGATGAAGGGTGGGATGGAGATAGGAGGGAGGCAAATAGCGCCTGGCTTGAGGTGATGCACAACATCTGGGCACTGCCTCTGTCACTGTGCAGAGTCCCGCTGGCGGCTAATCTCTTCCTTGGAAATAGCTCGTACTGGTTTTAATGTAGTTCTTTAGTCATGACAAAATTGAATCCTCCTGCTCTCTAACCATCACGTCCTCCGTGCCGCTGGCTGCTCGGGAGCTGGGCCTTTCTGCAAGGCTTCGCCCGGTGCTTGGGGTCCAGGCTGCTGGATCCTGGAGGACTTGGAGGTGATGGACTCTAAGTTTATGCTCTTCTTGTCCGGGAATGCTCAAAAGGATCTGTTTCACTTTCAGATTTACCATGTGGCGCTGTGCTAAAGCAACTCTCATCTTGTGCTTTTTCCCCCTTAAAGCAAGCTTGCCTTTCATTTCAATATTTTTTTTTAACTCCTCCCATTCCTCTTAAAACTCTGCTGTAACTTGTACAATCTCATTATGACTGTCTGGTCCCTGTGTTTTGCTTCCCTCCCCTTCCCTCCCCTCCCTGGTGAGGTGTAACGAAACTTCTCCCTCCCCCAGCCTGAGGTTAGATGCACAGTGCGGAAATATTCCGGTCGCTCGTCCGCCGTTTTTGGCTGCACTGAGTTTCAGGCTCCGATTTGCCCAGGTTGCTCAGCATCTTGCGTTGGACTTAAATAGCACAAGGTGAAGACCGGAGTTTCCTTTAATAGGTACTTCGGGTGTAGCATTTAAAAAAGATGTAATGGACTGGCTGTACTCTTCAGTGTCCGAGTGTTCTTCCGAGCCACTCTAATAGATTAACTCTTGGGCCACTCATCTCGTATTGATGGATCTCTTGAGTTGACAGTCACCTAATCATACATCAAATTGCCCGAGTCTAAAATCATGTCAACGGTCTGCCAAATTGCAGCAAAACAAACAAAATGTATTAAATTTTCAGACTTGGAGGTGGCTGCAGCCCGGGGACTTGGTGCCTGAAGGTCATGGGGTGGCAGGGTGGTGCTCCATGAGGTTCTTGGGAAGTCTAATCCTGGGGCAGGCCACTTAAGGGCTTGGAGAAGATTTGAGGCTTGTGTCTAGGCTTGCTGTCCTGCTAAATTTCCTAGGATCTTGCCACAAGGGCAGAAACCTGGTGTTAAGGGGGCAGGCTTGGCCCTTCCAAGATATCCCTCGTGTGTGACCCCATCGGAAACCCACGGTACTGAGCGCAGAGCTCTTCTGAGCAAAGCCTTGGAAGATGGTGGTAAAACTGGGATATATTCAGGGTCATGAATATTATCCATAATAATTCAGGGATATATTTCATGGTCCCCTGCCATGCCCAGCGCTTTTCCATCACACTGCCAAGGGGGTAAAGTGGGGCTGGGGGCTTCCCAAGTCATGCTAGCTTGAGGTGCTACTGGTGCCCAAACCCTAGCTCTGAAATGAACAGGGAGGGTTTAGCCTTGTTTACAGGGATTTACCATGGTGGTGAGGTCACTCTGTGAAATATGGGTGGATTTTGTTGTGTGTTTGTTTTGTTGTGGGTTTGTTTTTGGTTTTTTTTTGCCAAGAGGTAATTAACGCTTTCCTTGGGATTAAATTATTTTCTGCGTGTCTCAGCTGTTGATGTAGGAAGGAGTCATCCAACCCTTTGACCTTTCTCGGAGATGAAAAAGCCTTTTTGGAGAAGGTAAGAAGTGTATGTTCAAAACCAGTGCGTCGCTTTCTTGCCCAACTACTTTCTTCTATGAAGAAGCCCCATCAAGAAGTTTCTTGAGGCTGTCAAGCAGGTGATGTTTTGTAGGCAGTTGCCTGATACAGCAGTGATTATGTTTGCAGGTATTGTGGGAATTTTGGTGTCAATCTACCTACAAATTATTCATGCATCTTGTCGATGAGACTTTAAACTGTCAGTCAAACCCACTGCAGTTTGAAATCCAGCAAACAGGCAAGCACTCGTGTCCTGGTCTGGGTGTCCAGGCTGAGTGATTTGTTCCATTTCTCCCAAGCTTTTTTGGGTTGGGATTTCTCCGGCCGTGGCTGTGAGCTGGCTGTGGGAGCTTAGAGATCTGCACGGTAATAATGGTTGAGCAGTTCTTGCAATCTGTGGATGGTTTGGGGCTTGTTAGGAGCCCTGGAGTTTGTCAAGCCGAGAGGTAAGGCGAGAGACCTATGGCTTCTCAAAACATCTATTTTTAGATACGTTCCTGTTGACATGCAAATGATGTTTATCATAAAGGTTTGCTCTGCACCACTGACTACACTGAACTTGTGAGCCCTGTTTTCCAGCTTTTACGCAGAGAGCAAAATGCCTGCCAAAAATATATATATTGCTGCCTCGTTTTTCCCTGGGCTCACGAGCTGGGTCCCACGAGCTCCCGAGCCACTTGCTGTGTTGCATTTGATGCTCCGTAAATACATTGTGGTGGGTGGCTCTTATTTTAGGAGCAGGTTATCCCCCTGCTTGGGGGTTGGCATTGCCTTCAGAAGTTGCTGGTGTCTGACAGCCTGCAAAGCTTCTCGCAGTGGTGCTCGTCTTCTCTGTTTCTGCTCCTGCCTGAAACCCGGAGGCAGAACCTGCGTTAAAAAACGAAGCAGCTAAACTCGTATTTAGCTCTGAGTTAATCACTGAAATGCAGGGCGCTTGTGGTCCTCATTAAAAGCCTAATTTAAAGTGCAGGGTTGACAGCTTGGCTTGGAGATACTTTCCCTTATCACAAGTGTTTCCTAATCTGTCTCCTTTTGCATAAGGATTTTTTTTTTGGTGTGTTTGGATCTCCAGGCTCTTGTTCTTGGAGAACTATATGTTAAAGGAATGCAGCGTACTTGTCAGTAAGACAGCTGTATATGTTAAAATGTTAATGTGATGGGAGTCAGTGTGCTCTGGTGTCTCTTACGCTGTCAGGTAAGCCTTTGTGCCTCGCAAGGTCACGCCGCTGCGTAGACGCGTGTTCCTGAAACACAAACTGTGTGGCTTCTCCTTACGCAGTTTTTGCTTTGCAAAGAAAAATAAAGCTGCTCGGGGGATTACAGCGATAGAGCCGCCGTCCCTGAAAACACGGGCAGGAGCGGCGCGGCTGAAGGCCAGCGCCCGAGGGAGCGTCCTTCCTTGCGTTTGTACCCGGGCAAGTATCAGCCCTGCAACATGCTGTGGTTTTGGCTTCAGTCCTGAGCTTGCATGGGGGTAGGAGGAGTAACATGGGTAACGAGGAGCTCAAAACCTGCTCTGTGGTTTGCTCTAGACCTCTGGAACTGGAAGGGAGTCTCTGGATGCAAAAGGGTTCTCTGTGCCTTTGGTGCAAACTGTTCCTGACAAACCCCTCTGAGGAGACAAAGCCCAGGAGCTGTGGTGGAGGCAGGGAACCTGTTCAGCTTCCCAGATGTTGTCAATGCATCTAACTTGGGAGCCTTTAAAAAAAAAAAGTCTACCCAGAGCACCTTGTGTTTGGTGACTAGGATTTAGCATCTACCAACCTTTTCCACCTGCTTTAATTAAGGCAAAAGTCTCTAACTGAAGCAAGCTGAGAGCTGTGAGTGTTGTCTGAGGCGAGATGGGTGTATCTGATAAAGCAACTCAATTAACTCGAGGTAGCCTGGAAAATTGTTGTCCCTGTTGGAGGGTGAGGCGTGAGAAGGTGGGCAGTGTCACCAGGGTGGAGGTAACCAGCATGGGAAACCTGGGTGCAATCCTGTCCTTGCTGTACCCCAAAGTCCTGCAAAGCCATCACGCCTGCCGGCCCCTGTGGCACTTGGGAACATCGAATCACAGAATGGCTTGGGTTGGAAGAGACCTTAATGACCATCTAGTTCCAACCCCCTGCCCTGGGCAGGGACACCTACCACTAGACCTGGTTGCTCCAAGCCCCATCCAAGGTAGCCTTGATTGCTTGGCACTTATTTGGGGGGTGGCACAGACCACTCTCTTTCTCTGGGTGGTGGAGAAGACCACAAAGAAGCTGTGAAATATTCTCTTTTTAAAGGCATGAAAAACACGTCAGGGGTTCATGTGATCACTTGCCACAGCTCAATGGGTACCAGTGACTGACCCCCTGTGGACTAACAAAGTGGACAGGGAATCCCAGTAAAGGGCAGATCACCCCACCAGCACCTGGGGGAAGTGGGAGCCTTTTACTGTGTCTTTTGCCTCTCCAGAGGAGATTAAAATACGGGGCCTGTAGCTAGTAGCTGTCAGAGCTCTTGGGGCAATATGCCCACCCAGACCAAACATGAACATACCCATTTCCTGCAAAAGAAACGGCACGGGGTGCGAATTGGTCTTGAATGCAAGGTCGATTCATGCAGTTTTGGGTTTGTAGCCTTCAAAACCTGCACTGGGTCTGTCGTGCAACTCCAGCTCCACCAAAGGTTGCTGCAGATTGGAAATGCTCTTTGTTAGGGGTCACCTCCGTGGAGCTGCTGCAATCAGCTTGCCCGCTGCAGTCCATCTGCCAGGCTGGGAAAGCTTTGGTGCACGCTGATCTCAGACTGTGCTCGGCTTCCCGACCTACTGGGAAGCCTTAACGATGCTGGTGACCTGCCCCGGTGTCACCTGGAGCGGGGTGATAAATGCCTTTGCCTGGTGGATGGGCCCTTCTGGTAGGGGATGAGAGAGGTCAGCTGGCTAATAGCAAGGCTGGATTTGAGCCCATGACCTGAAGGCGAAGGTTCCTGCTGGGCTGAAAATCCCTCGTGGTTTTTACCATCTTGATGTGCTAAACGTCACTGTTTAGAGCGGGGATGTGATTTAGCTAGCAGGAACGAAGCCGGTGAGTTTATTGTGAAGCTGTAACCTGCTGTCCAGACTTTCTTAGAAATATCCTGCAGTGAGCAGCCACGGATCCACTTCTAAAAGCAGAATAAGCTTAAACTCGGGGGTGTGTGTGTGTGTGGAGTGGGTGGGGGGAGATGTAGTTCTTCTCTGTAGTTCTACAAGTGTCAGCTTATACTGTTAAAACCCTTCTATTGTGAGAGTCCTTAAATCCAAGTTTCTGGGGTAATAGTCTGGTTGTACCGAGTGCTGGATTGGACCCATGAGACCATCACTTATGGTCTCTTGTCTTCTCCCCCCCCCACCCCCAGCTTAGGGAAAAATATTGGCTTTTTCCCCTACTTTCCTGAACTTTGTAGCCCAGCTGCATGTTCCCTGGAGCACTGGCTTAAGGTCTGGAGTATGCTCTGCTCCTCCTTGAGCACTTTGCGGGCTGGATGTCGGGCTGTCCTCGCCAGGGGCTGCGGAGCTTCTGAGGGTACATGGGGTGAGGAGTAGCGAGCCCCTGAGGTCACGAGGTTGGGCAAAGAGGAGCGAAAAGATGACGTGTCCGCTTGTATTTCTGCGTCTTCCCTTCCTGGGCATTACGTGCTCTTCTCTATCTCTGCTGATATTTGTAATAGCGATAAGAGAGGCTCTGTAACAAGTGTGTTCTGTGGCAGATAAAACTCTGTGTGTGCAAGAGCTGTTCCAGCTGAGAGCTTACCAGTGCTATTAAAACTCTAACAATCAGCGAGGCTTGAGAGATGTGGGTGTTTTGGGTCCTTTAGGAGCAGGGAAACATCCAAAGAGGAATCGCGCTGGAAGTGCTGCTGCTCTGTAAGTCCTTCTCAAAGTACTTTTTTTTTTAAAAAAACCCCCATTTTTTTAATTTTTAAATTAAAATTTAAAATTATTTTTTAAAAAGAAATTGGACAATTTGGGGAATGAGACTTGTAAACTGGTCATGCATGTGTCTTAAATGGAGCCGGCTGGTTATTGTGTTGTGTGGTGCATGTAATGAGCTGGCTGATGCTTAATGAAGGTGGTAGCTGGTCTCGATGTGGACTGAATTGAGTTGAGGGATCCACCTTCTTGCATCTCACCAGGCTGCTCTTGCTTGGAGAAAGATCTCCTGGCCCTTTTGTGTGGCTGTTGAACGCTAGCGCGGGGAGGGCAGCTCTCCCAACTTGGCTTGATGATCTTGCAGGGTAGTAACCACTGGGTTGAGGCTGGCAAAGGGTACAGTGGTGTAGACCTGGCTCTCACCTTGATTTGGAAGCACATAATTCCTAGGAGTTCCCGTGTGTTGCCTCTGTGCATCAAGTGGGGAGGCTGCTGGTGTCCGTGTGTGGGCATGTCTTGTCCTCCTCAAATTTGGGCAGTTGAATTCATGGTTACGCAGACATCTACATCCTCTGGAGATCTGCAATTTGGAGCTCTCTCCAGTGCGCAGGTGCCCACAGCTTCTCTCAAAAAATGTGGATAGGGTTTGCTTTCTCATGTGAAACTCCCCAAGAGTGATCACATAGTGATACTTGCTTTACAGGAGAGTGGCGTGATCAGAACAACTACTTAGAAATTTCCTTTTCCCTTTTGGGATGAGGAAATGGAAATATTCATCTCCAGCCTCTGCAAAAGTTCCTTCCCCAGGAGGGATGGAGCCTGGAGGTTGAAACCAGGCAGCCAAGAACAAGTCAAGGACCTGAACCAGAACCTGTTTTGTATTTTTTTTTTTGACTGCTCCTCCTAGGAAGTGGAGCCAAGGGTGGGAAGGTACTTTCCTGGTTTGCTTCCCTGATGTTTTTCATGACTCCTGCCAGCAGTGCCTCAAATCAATCAAAAGAAGCGTGGCCAGTAGGTCGAGGGAGGGGATTCTGCCCCTCTGCTCTTGTGAGACCCCCACCTACAGTGTTGCCTCCAGCTCTGGGGCTCTCAACAGCAGAAGGACATGGAGCTGTTGGAGCGGGGCTGGAGGAGGCCCTGGAGATGCTGGGAGGGCTGGAGCCCCTCTGCTGGAAGGACAGGCTGGGAGAGCTGGGGGGGGGTTCCGCCTGGAGAAGAGAGGGCTCCAGGGAGACCTTCCAGTCCCTCGAGGGACTCCAGGAAAGCTGCGGGGGTACTCTGGATCAGGGAGTGGAGCCATAGGATGAGGGCGAACTGATTTAAACAAGAAGAGGGGAGATTTAGATGAGATATTAGGAAGAAATTCTGTACTGTGAGGGTGGTGAGACCCTGGCCCAGGTTGCCTGGAGAAGCTGTGGTTGCCCCATCCCTGGAGGTGTTCAAGGCCAGGTTGGACGGGGCTTGGAGCAACCTGGTGTGGTGCGAGGTGTCCCTGCCCAGGGCAGGGGTTTGGAACTTGATGGCCTTTAAGGTCCCTTACAACTCTAACCATTCTGTGATTCTAACTGTACAGAAAATCATGGGAAAGGAGAGTCAAACCTGAGGTTCATCTCTGCTGGGCCATGGCTGGAAAGTCCCTCTAGGTCACTGTCCTCTTTGTTATGAACACAAGACAGATCAGTCCTGGTTGTTGCCATGTGTGTTAGACTGTCCTGCTCTTGAAGGCTTTATTTTTTTAATCCTTGTTTTAGAATAACTTTATTTCCTTTTCTGTTGTACTGATGTGCTGGGCAGGGTTCTCCAGAAGGGCATGAAGAAGGCTGGTTTGAACCAACTCGTGACATGGCAGGAGATGGAGGAAGGAGTAGAGACTTGGCAAGGGTGATGCTTGCTGTAGTATGATGGCAGAAGTATGCCCACCTCTGCAAATCCACGCTCCAGGGCTCAGCTGGCCGAGCCAGGGTTGGTCCAAGGAACATCAGCCCTGGCTGTGCTGCAGATAGTCCAAGCTGTTGGAAGAGATGGCTTTTGACAAAAGCGGGAGCAAACACTCGTTGCTGTTACATGCTGCTGTGCACAAGGTCAGCCTGACCGTCTGGTTCCCAAATTGGGCAGTTGGGTTCACTTTTTCAGCAACCACTTGCTGCTGCTCAGCCGTGTAATCAACGAATGGGTTTTAACACGGTATCCAGTGTTTCTAACTCGGTTTTGTGATAGCAACTTAATCCAAAAAAAGCTGGAGTTAAAATAAGTAGAAATGTGAGTTCCTGGGGCCGTCCAATTCTAGTACCTCAGGTAGCAAAGCCATCTGATTTCCACCAGAATTGATACACTAATTATTATATCTGAATTGACTCAAAATGTTGTAAAGCTGGTGAGAAGGAGCATCTATTGGGACTTATTATAGCTCAAACACCTTCGCTTAAGGCAGTGTTTCCTGTGAAATTTCTCTTGTTTAAATACTGCAGTTGGAAAACACGAATCGGCCTCCTGCATCAAGGGAAGGTGGCTGCGGTGATTTCAAATCCTCTTTTTACCTGGATAGCTGCTAACTGGATCCCTTTACCCATTTTGTACTTTTTAGAAGAAGTTTTCTGCTTCAAGTTGGGAGTGAAATACAACCGTAGTGGAGCCTGGGGTTAGATCTAAGAGGAGGAGAAAATAAGCGAGTGGTGGTAGGAGGTGGCAACAAGCACAGCTTAAATGATGTTACGGGTGTCCTATCTCACCTCTAACCTTTCAGCCTCCGGAATAACATCCAGTCCTCAGCCCAATTTATTTCCTTATGTGTTCTTCTTCTTTTTTTCCAACCTTTTATTAAACTCCATAATTAAGTTGTTCAACCTGGAGAAGAGAAGGCTCCGGGAGACCTTCCAGCCCGTTCCAGTATCTGAAAGAAGCCTTCAAGAAAGCTGGAGAGGGACTTTTTACAAGTGCATGTAGTGATAAGATGAGGGATGATGGCTTCAAACTGGAAGAGTGGAGATTTAGATGAGATATTAGGAAGAAATTCTTTCCTGTGAGGGTGGGGAGCCCCTGGCTGGGCTTGCCCAGAGAAGCTGTGGCTGCCCCATCTCTGGAGGCTCAAGGCCAGGTTGGACGGGGCTTGGAGCAACCTGGTGTGGTGGGAGGTGTCCCTGCCCAGGGCAGGGGGGGTGGAATGAGATGGCCTTAATGTCCCTCCAACCTAAACCATTCTGTGATTCTGTGATAAGATAATTGCTTGTTTTTGGGTTTTTGGAGTCCCGGGAGGAGCAGGTAGAGAGGAAGCTCTTGTTGGAATGTTGTTGTTTCATGGGAGTGCCCTGGCACTTGGGCAAGAAGTTGGACTTCACATCATGTTCTGCTCCCAGACTGGCCATTTTTGTTGATGGATCCCATATATTTAATTCCAAAAGGCTGGTCTTCTCTGGGGGGGAAAGGTAGGAGGGAGGAAGGAAAGGAATGAGATAAATATTGCCTATAACACTTGTGGCTGTCAACTCTACTGAGCCAGCTCTTGGACAGGGGTGTGAGTAAAACCCTGTTATGTCTCATGCACCATCAGGTTTAATGTTTGCTAGATGGCAGAGCTGTCGAGTGAAGGCATTGCGCTGAGGCAATATAGCTCATATTAAAAAAAAAAAATAAAAAATAAATATAGCCGCAAGTGGCTGAGCTTTGAAATAAATTGTGCTGTGGCTGTTAGGTGAGTGGATATATAGGGACTGCTGAGGTGTCTGGATTCCCCCCCAGGGCTCATTGCCATGTGGAGAGATTTGGGAAGGTGGCAGCTACCTGCCTGTGGGGAAAGTCTCGTGTCCCATTAGTAATAAATCCTCTCCTTGCCATGAAACATGAGGGCTGTAGTTAAGTAATTGTCTTCTCCTAGAGCTGAAACCAGTATACGGAGTTTGACCACCTAACTTTTTTAATGCTGTAAATGATGGACAAACTAGGGTTTGTCACTTCTCTTGCTTTTGTAGAACTGTAAAATACTGAAAGATCTTGGTGTCGTAGGCTTAGTGAAGACCTGTATGCCATGGCCATCCTGGAGCTCTCAGGTTCTTGAGGTGCATCAAGTTGATATGTTTTGCTCCCAGAGTGCTCCAGCTGTGTCCTGTCATGCTTCAGTGTAGGCAGAAAGGGCTTATGTTTAAGAAACACTTTTTTTTTGGGGGGGGGGGGGGGGGGGGGGTTTTTTTTTTTTTTTTTTTTTTTTTGTAGCTTTTTTTTTGTTGGGGGGGGGGGGGGGGGTGGTGTTGTTTGTTTTCTTTGTTTTCTTTTCTCCTCCTGGAAGTTACTTTGCAGAGCAAGAGAGTTTGGCTGGAAGGATGAGCAGGACTTGCCTGAATACACCACCCCACAAAAGTAGCTTGGCCTTGATTTCTTTTTTTTTTTCCCCCCTTATTCCCCCCCAAAAGCTAGACCTTTCTCCTCTGCAGCTCGAGTCACTCTGGGTTTTAGGGCAAATGTTTGCTTTGAGCCTTGTGGGATCATAGGGAGCAGAACTTCACCTCTTGGGTGTAGGTGGCTGGTGTCCCCTATCAGCCTGTGTCCCTGTTGGATGCTCTCTGATTGTGATGTGGTCACCTCTGCTCGTATGGCCTCACAGAGCAAATGGCAGCAGGGAGTGAGTACTTGTCCCTGGGCTCTTGGGGGCTGGTGGCCTTCTTCCATGCCTAACCAGGAGGGCTTGGGTGGACGCACAGTGCATCATCAGTTAGCAGGGAAGGAGAAAGCAGAAATGTTGGTTGGTCTGTACACAGCTAGGTGCATCTGCTACAGCTTCAGGGATACTGTCTGGTGGGTCTGAGTTCTCACTTCTACCTGGGATCCTGTCCCACAGTGGTTCACATCAACGATGGTGTGGGCAGCCTGAAGTCCCAAGTGGAAAATCTTTCTCCTCCCTTGGCCGTGCAAGAGCTGTTTGCTTGCAGGAATTGGTGAACTGTGGGTCCTTCCTCTCTGGTAAGATGAAGGCATCTGGAAATTATCATCTCAAGAGGCCTTAGTTCTTGCTTCTGCTGTCTGCCTTCTGTTTTACCCTGGGAACACTGAAGGACAGAGATTTTTATCCTGCCTTTTAATTTAAGAATCACTTAAGCTGTTGGTTATTTGTCCTCAGATACTGTGAGGTAGCCATGAAGTCTTGGGTTGATGCTCTGACAACGATTCTGAAGGAAGGATGTCTGAGGTACTGGGTAATGATTTGGGCTGATCCATCTGTTTTATGCGACATCCTCAGTGGTTTTGCTCAGGGAGATAAGTGTCTTTCCTAGTTCTGTGACTGCAAAATAAAGGACCTTGCACTGCATCAGTAGGGCAGGATGAGGATGTAAAGACTTGGACATTGTAGAAAGGCAGGTAGATATGTAGATTTTTTTTCCTTCCTTGAGGTATATTCCCATGAATCCAGCTTCCTTGGGTGCTGCTCTTTGGCTAATTGTGCTTCTGACACAACCGCTCAGCAGACATGTCTGATGGTGTCAAAAATGAATGGTTTCAAATGGAGGGGGTCGGGTGTCTGCTTTCCAGTACACTTGCAACCAGGTCTGGCCATACCTAGGATGGGAGAGACACCAGGAGGACCTGCTGTGAGCCACCTCTTTCTCTGAGGTTTGCCTTTTGGGAGGTCAAGACGCGTGTCCTCAGTTGAAGATTGGTGTCGGCAGCCTGTGTACAAGCTCAGTGTTATCACAGGAGTGTTTGTGCACCGTTCTCCTGCGTTCACCCGGTGAAGGGACGCAAACAAGCTGTCGAGCAGTCGTATGTCAAGGAAAGAGGCTTGTTCCTGGAAAGCATCTCTCTCTAGATGGGCTGCTCAGCCTTTTCCCACTGTGACATCGTTAGCTTGAGCTAGTAAACTCCACTTTTCAGGTGCCTGCTCGAAGGATTTGGGAATACAGCTCCAATGACATATTCAGAGTATTTTTAGCAGGTCAACTGGAGGGAGGGTGACAGCCCCTCCAGCAGAGCTGCAGCTCGCACTTCAAGTGCAGGGTGGGTGCCTTTTTGGGTGCAGGCAGATGCCACCCTCCACCATGCAGCACCCCACTTTCTCTCTGTCAGTGGGTGAGATGCTCAAACCCAATCTACCTGAGTATCCGTACCGCTAAGCTCGTGATGAAGCTGGGATTCAAAGCCTTCTCCTGCAATCCCTGTCCCCAAATGCTTTGTGGGTGCTCTCTGCAAGGTAGGCTTTCCTCTTGTGGAGTTGGGGGGGGCAACAATGTTTTCCAAGAGCTGCCATGGAGAACTTGGAGGTGGTGGTTGAAGAACCCTGCAGAAGGAGCGGGATGTCCTCTGCGGGGAGGGAGGTGACTTGATGGAGGCTTGTCTTTGATGGGCTGGAATGGGTAGGGTGTGCAACACCGGCATGAAGGTGGTGAGACATGCCTGAGGGGGAGGATTTTTTGGGGGGTTGTGCAGGCCTAGATGGGAGACAGGGTCTGGAAAACATTGTGTAGGAGACTTTGCCTGCCCCCAATGTTTCAGTACATAATTTTGGATCCATTGCAATAACAACCTCAGCATAATGTCACTGTTTCACAGGAGTGGTGATACAGGTCCACCGGAGGACCATGGCCCCTAGAAATGGAGCATGTGGAATAGGATAAGAAAAGGGAATCTGCAATAGTTTCCCTCCTTCCCTTTTTCTTTCTAACAGTTTTTCTCCAATGCGATAGCCAAATGGCGAACACTTAATTTGTGATTTGGTTTTTGGTGTTGTTTTCTCGTGTTGTGGGGTTTATTTGGCCCAGTGATGGATGGGAACAAGATACTATAAATACTTTGAGCTTTGGGCACAATGTGCCAAAAATAGCTGGGAGATCTGTGGGGGGTGGTACTCGGCGAAGGGCTCCGCTCACTTTATCCCACGCGTGCCAACGGGCTGAGTTCACAGAGCAGCTTTGGAGCCAGCTGGGTGTGAAGGTGGCGATGGGAAAAACCTTCCTGCTGCCGGGGCGGTGACACTGGGACTGTTTCATCACCTTGTGGGATGCTCACCATGGTGTGGTTTGCAGCTAGAAAACACTACCCGAGCATCGCTGCTTTTCATCCGGATGGCTGGGTACTTTTTGGAACCCCGGGGGTCGGACTGAGAACACAATGGAGGTCTTCAAACCCAGGCAGCTCCCTGTGAAAGCAGCTTGCAATGATTTAGACGCATAGAGGAGAGGAGGCGTCCATCCCAGTAACCGTGGATCAGCTGGGGTGGGAGTAAAATCCCAGTCTTACGGGTCTGATTACAGGACTGGGAGCTATCTTTAGCTGCTTTTCCCCCGAAAGGCATTTGCACGTGGCGCAGAAGTGTCTGGCAGCTGAACCTGTCTCTGCTGCACCCCCCACCAGCCTGGTTTAGACAGATTCCGTGGGTTGCTCTGTGATTAATTTGGGAGGAGGGCAGTAGGGAATGTGTTGGCTCCTTGCGTTCAAGATGGAAATGGCACTTTCCCATGTGGGGGTGGGAATAAGTGGGGGGATGTCGCTGGAGCTGATGAGCATGGGAGGTCTGCTTAGTTCTGGAGCTCCAATTTTCCACTGGTGTTCTCAGGCTGATGTTAAACTGTAAAGCATCGTTTTCATGGTGCTTATTCACATGAAATAACCTCTCCACTGGAGGTGGGGATTGCATGGGGGTTGCTTCGAATGGCATGACTTAGTTTCTCCAAATAGGGTTGGCAAAAGGGTGGTTTTTCAGACTAAACATGGGTTTTTTTTAGGACAGCTCGTGCACTGTTATGAGATAAAACACAGAATGAAGTGAAAACTGATTAAATCAGGAGAGTTTGAGTCTGCTCTGTACTCTTACTCTGACCAACACTGGCAAGTCCAATTTCTGCTGAGCAGGGGCTGCTAACCTGGTGAGTCTCTCCATGGTGTAGTGGAAGCAGAACAATATGCATTGTCATGAAATAGAATGTGATGCTGATGGGTGGGGCGAGATGGAGGTGGGGGGCAATATTGATAGTCCCTAAAGTATTTGATTCATTGCGAGAAAAAGGAGAGAAAAAACTAAATCTTCTCTAAGATGTCATCTTCCAAAGGGCTTTCTTGTAATGTGAGTTTATTCGCTGGCACGCTGGGGACAGTAGTGGGATTTGTCTGCTATGAGATATGGGGAACTTTGTACATGGCTCCGACTTGTGGTTTTCTGGCAATGTAGGAACTTGCATTGCTGGTACATCAAGATCCTCACCCTCACTGAGATTCATCATCCCTTGCGGTGTAAGGCAGGATGCTTGGATGCCTCTCCCAGCCCCTGCTCAGCATGTGGTTTTGGTACCTTTCCTTAAGTATATATTCATGAAACATATGATGTTGATGACTAACTGAAAAGTAACTTCCAGTCTCCTCTGTGAAAAATGCCTGTGAAGCTCAGTGGCCTTCACACATGGAGGGGAGAGAAAGGCAAGCAGCTCTCTGGAAAGATAGAGGGTGGGTTTAGGTTAGATCTCAAGAAGAAATTTTTCACTCTGAGGGTGGTGAGACACTGGAACAGGTTGCCAAGGGAAGCTGTGGCTGCCCCATCCCTGGAGGTGTTCAAGGCCAGGCTGGATGGGGCTTGGAGCAACCAGGTCTAGTAGGAAGTGTTCTTGCCAATGGCAGGAGGGTTGGAACGAGATGATCTGTAAGGTCCCCTCCAACCTAAACCATTCCATGCTACTATGAAGACTTGTTGCTAGATCCAAGGGTGATGCCTCTGGCCATCAGTGGGGACTTCTGGGTCAAATTGGCACCAGCCTGGGCGCTGCAACTGGGTCAACACATGGCTCAGATGTGTGGGCTGTGGGTCTGAAACAGCTTCTGATACGGCATGGGATGCCCATCACCTGGTGGCACTGAAGCCCCATGTGCCATCCAGGTATGTGCAGGCTGCCTGGGCGAGGTTTGTGTTCAGACCTTGTTCTTTCTCGTTTTTCCCCCAATCCTGCAGCCTTTGGAGAAGGGAATCAGCGCTATGCGGGAGGGAGGGCTCTGGTCTGTGAAGACCGGCAAAGACCTTTTGGCTTCTCTCACAAAATGCTCATACTTTTCGAAGCACAAGCCTGGTGCTGGTGTTGCTGTCGGCAGACTTGTACCCTTGGCTTCTCTGTGGATGCTGAGAAAAGGCTGGATTCCTCGTAAAACCCTTTTCTGTGCAAGCCACTGCCTGCGTGGGTGGGGATGCACGGCGGTTACGTGATGTGGCTTCATGCCACACTTTACCTGTCAAGTAACCTGGCAGACCTCCTGTCCACATCATCCCTCTGGGAAATGCACGGTTCGTCCATCACGCACGCGCTGCACTGGGGAAGGAGTATCTTCCTATATAAGATAAACCAAACTTTGCAGGGACACTTATTCATCCAGGACCGTACCCTGGGGTACGATGCTGGACATCACACCCACCAAGGCCAGTTTATGGGCTGGTGGCTACATAAATGGGGTGGTTGTGGAAAACATAGAAATCTGAGCGGTTATTCTGGCTTGAAAGAACTGAGTGTGTAACAAAACTTCCCCTGCAGCATCTGCTTGATCGAGGGAGGCTGAGGAAGATGCTGGTGAGCGTGCTGGTCTCGCTGGCACCATTCCTGCCCGCTGGCTGTAACGGTGACAGTATCCAATTGCATCCAAACTTGTCACTTAGTGCAATGACTCTGCACTAAGTCATTGGCCTCCTGGTGCTAGTTTTGGCAATGGGGGGTAACTGGCTTGACTGCCTCTATTTATACAGCACAAATGGATTTGTCACCCAATAGCATAATTATACCAGTGAAGAAAATCACACTTCTTATTTCCTGCCTGCATACCCGCTTTCTTGCTGTTTGGCTTTCTCTGTTCCTGCAGCTCGCTAATATTTTCACGCAGCCTCTCTGCTTTGAAGAGCACAGACAGTGCTCGAGTCTTTTCAAGCCCGTTTGTTGTTGGGTGCAAAGATGAAAGCTGCTGTGGCTTTTGCTTTCCCACCCTGGATACTGGATGTGCACTGCAACACCTCTGGAAAGGTTTTAATTTTTTTTTTAATAGTAGTTAAAATTAAAACAAGCAATGAATCGGATTAGGTAGAGGTGGGATACCTCTGACTGACATAACTTATGAAACTTCAGCGTAGCAAAAAAAGGGCTTTGGAAAGAGCTGTTTCCTCCTGAGTTTTTGCTGGGATGCCTGCGTTTTCCTCTTTACTGTAAGACTCCCACTTACTGATGCTATGCGTAGCGTTGGCTGTGCTGCATTGGTCTGGGCACTTAAATAGCACAAAGATATTGCCTTGCACCCAGCCCAGAATAAACCGAGCGAATCTGGGCACTAATTTTGGCATCACACACCTCTCCGCTCCAGGAGTGGAGGAGCTGTTGTGGGAGGCAGGGCAGCAAAGTCGCAGGTACTTAGCAGAGCGACCTCAGAGGAATCTTTATCTTGGTGGAAACAGATGGAGTTTGACTTTGTGTCAATTATGAGCCTAGAATAACTCAATTTTACTGCGGAGGAAGTGGAAAGGTACAACGCTGCCACAGCCTGGATGCTGACAAGCAGGAATTGAGCTCGGAGGAGTGCCGTGCCTGGCACGTACGCTGATTACTTCCGCACTTGAGAAGCTTGGCCACCAGAAGGAAACTGCACTTGTCACGTTTTGTACGGGCCTCCACTCGGGAAGGTGCTAAGCAGGGTATTATAAAGCATTTTCTTGAACTGCAGCCTGGTGACAGATCCCATAGCTGAAGGCTTCTCTTGGAGAAGGGATGTCACAGCTGGTGTACGAGTTAGGATCTAAAGGATAAAAACCTCAAGAGGTTCCTTCTTCCCCTGTCGCTCATTATTCATGCGCAACACTTGGCCAGTTGTATATTTGGGAATGACTATGGGAGTGGAACAAATTTCATGTGGTTTCTTTGCCTTTTTTTTTTCCTCTGCAGAGTTCAGGGGTTCTGCTCACCATCACGCATTTTGGACAGGAGGTGCTGGGGACTGGCTCAGCCAGTCGCTGCTGGCTCCACTCAGCCACTGTGTACCAATTCCCCTGTAATTTCCCAACTCTCCTCTTCTCTCTGTGCTTGATGCAGTTTGTGGAAGGGTCAAAGCTGGGTTCTTCAGAGCACCATTACGTCTAGGGCTTCCAGCAGTCACCTGAACTCCAGCGGTCTTCAGATGTCTCAGCTTTGTGCCTGGATGAAGGTACACAATGCTTCTGGTCATGGTTAGATAGTGGCAATCCATCCACTTGATTTTTATCATGGCCAAAAAAGCTGCCTCCTGCTATAGATCATTTATTTTGTTTATCAACTGGTCTTGCTCAGCTGGGGATGGGATTAAATTAATGGGATTTCACCATGAGGATAGTGAGGCCCTGGAACAGGTTGCCTAGAGAAGCTGTGGCTGCCCCATCCCTGGAGGTGTTCAAGGCCAGGTTGGACGGGGCTTGGAGCAACCTGGTCTACTGCACCCCTTTCCTTTGAGGTTCTCCCTCTCCCGTGAGTGAGGAGCAAATATCTGAAGAGCCTGTTGAAGCTGTGGGCTGGAGAGTTTCATGGAGAACATCTGTTAAAGTCCAGCATTGCAATATAACTTTCTCACAGCCCTGCACATGGATGCTCCTGCCTGTCCCGACCTGTATTTGCAGTGCTGGGCACTGCTCAGCTCCTTGTGGTCTGCGGATGGCTCGTTGGCCAGGTCAAAAGTGGTGGAGGGGGTGAAATAAAGGTATGACTTGAATGTTGCTACCACATGTAGCTGTCTCTTAAATGTCCCTTAAAGTGTTGCAGCTAACTTACTTGACCTGGGTGTCTTGCCCCAGCAAGTGTGGGTCTCTCCTAAGCAATAATTAAAGTTTAACCCCAGTAGTCCTTGCTAATGTTTGCCTTTTGCTTTAGAGGAAGGAAATGTGATCCTAATCTTTAGATCAAATGGCATCTCTGCTTCCATTGACAAAAGTAAATTTGTAATGTGCTTAATGAAGCCTAGAAAAATGTTTCAGATAATGGACAGAAAATACCTGCCTTCTAAAATCTTTCACCTCCTATTATGCTTAAAAAGGTATTTTTTTTTATCCTTTGAGCTTTAAGAGGAGAAAATGCCCTTGGAAAGCAGATGTCAGAGTTGAAATGAATGCTTCTTCCCTTAATGTTTGGGTTGAAAGTGTTCCCTAGAAAGCAGTCTCTGGCTCTGTGGGAGATGCCAATGAGAGGCTGCAGGTCAAAGAAGCGGAGAGAATTTCCAAAATTTGACTTTGTTTTTTGAACTTTGGTTGTCAGCCTCTCTAACCTGAGACCTGGGGAGTGTGTGTGTGTATGGGAAGCTGGTTGCTATGACGAGATTCTTAAATTCTTCTTCTAGAAGCCATCCTTGTCACAAAACTCTTCTCTAGCTTGGAGCAGTAGACTTTGGAGAACAGCTTCTCTGGCAGGTCTGTCGCTCACATGTTTGGGTTATGTGTGTGGTGCAGGAATAAATTATAAACTAAAACTGCCTGTTTATTACTGGGGGGTGGAGGAGGGCGCGCTCATGGCTGTGAACCCCATGACTTAAAAGACCAAGCAAGATGACAAGATCTTTTTTTTTTTTAAAAGGTGAATGGTTTGGTTTCTGCCTTTATGTGCAGGGGATCAAACCCAGGGTTGCCAGAGCTCCTTCTTCCCATTGCCTGCCTGGTTCCTCGTGTCTAGTGGTGTGTGAAACACCACAGGCAGCTAGATGGATGTCCCTGGTTTAAGGGAAAATAAAAATGGAATTAAGCAAAGGGCATACGAAAGCAGTCCTCTTGGTCCTCAGCCCTGGCTGCTTGCCATGCTGTATTTGCTCTGGCAAGATAAAGGATGAAATGGGGGATTATCTAGGACCTAGGAGAACGTGGTAACATGGCTGACAGCTGTCTGAATGAACAAGAAGACCAAAAGGGAAAATAATTGTTTTCTAGCAGGCTTTTGCACTTCCAGTTTTGGGCTGAAATCTTGGAGGACTTGATAGGATGAGGGGTAATGGCTTCAAACTGGAAGAGAGGAGATTTAGATTAGATATTAGGAAGAAATTTTTCACCCTGAGGGTGGTGAGACAGCGACCCAGATTGCCCAGAGAAGCTGTGGCTGCCCCATCCCTGGAGGTGTTCATGGCCAGGTTGGACGGGGCTTGGAGCAACCTGGTCAAGTGGGAGGCGTCCCTGCCCAGGGCAGGGGATTGGAACTAGATGGTCTTTAAGGTCCTTTCCAACTGAAACCATTCTATGAACTAGGGAAAACAAGAGGAAGGATTTTATCTTCATTTGGAGGCAAGATGGCTTACGTTTAATAGCAGGACATCTCTCTGTTGGTAGTGATGTGCTGGGGCACGGCTGTGGGGCCTCCAGTGTTTGAGCGCCACTTGAACAAGCCTCATGCATGACTGCCAATTTAATCCCCTGTGCAGAGGTGGGAAGCAAGTTGGGTGACATCTCAGGGGTCTTCTCAGCACTGTGCTTCAGACACATCCCTCTCCTTGATGCTGCCAAGACAGCCTAGATAAGATCACTCAGCTGGTGTCCTCCCCTCTCCTTGGTGGAAAGCTCATTTCCCAAGTGTCTATAGAAATTTTTGAGAAGATACAGTGAAGGACGGAGTGATGTCTGACCTCATATTGCTTCTGTAGCATTGAAGCACACAGATATATTTGTAAGAAAAAGCTTAATGAAGCGTGTGAATGGTTGGACTTGATCTTAATGGTCTCTCCCAATCTAGCTGATTCTATGAATGATAAGCAGATGTGCCCATTTCCCTTTGGGAAGAGGTGCAAAGGTGTGATGATTCTAGCACTAAAAAAGTAGGTGAAGAGCCTCTTGCAGCATTTGAGATCAATTAAAGTCTGAGTGTGAAGCGCTTTGCCTCTGCCAGTCATTGTGGGGAGGTGATTTCTTTAACATCAGCTAAAGATTGCCCCAACCTGTCCTTTGAGGGACCTGGAATGGTCCAATGTGGTGAAGTGGTGCTCCTGGATGCTGGGGTGGGACAGGGCAGAGAGATGGGATCTGACAGTGGGTCATTGCTGCTGTTAGCACTGAAGGGCTCGGTGGCTTTGGTGGGCTTAGCACCAAATGCTGCGTACAGAAGGGGTGGTTTGAGGCTGCAGATGTTTTGAACTTCTCATATTAGAAGAGAAGGTATGGTAAGGTCTTTGAGACGGTGGCAGTAAAAAAAAAAAACCAAACCAACAACCAAACGTTACAGTTATTGCGTGATTGTTATGTGCTAATAGGATTTAATTTCTGCAAAGCTTTTGATGAGAGGAAGAAAAAGTACCTCAAAGGACCACAGGTATTTTGGGAAAGGCTTAAGTGGAATAAAATTCAGCTGCGATCATGTTACAGTGGGGAAGCTTGGAGTTAACTGAGCTGGAGCAGTGAGTTTTACTGTTGCTACGTAGGATGTGCACAGCCCCGTTTCTCCTGCCCAAGCAGATGTCCCCGGGGTCTTCCCTGTTGGGAAGAGGGAGATTTTCTCAATGGGAGGGGGAAAGGCAAGGGATGTGTTGGGTCTGCAGGCTTTCCCATGAAACCTCCTGAAAGGCGTGTGGGTGTCCTGGTTTGGATTTGAATTTGTGACCCAGTGTTGAGCTGCTGCGTTTTGCCCCTGTTTCCTCGTGCCGTCAGGGCTCTTCGGAGGGAACGAGCAGCGCGGTGAAAGCACAGCCCCGTTGTCCTGTGGCCTCTTTCACTGGGGAGAGGTGGAACAAGGAGCCAGGTTCAGCCTTTGCAAATTGGAGGGGAAGAGGAGCATGGAAGGCTTCCTTCCTGGGGAAAAGGGCTGGTAATGCAACTCGGGGGG
>VZSF01009523.1:257450-272586 GCA_013398295.1 Chionis minor | reverse complement strand
TGGGGGCGGGGGGGATCAAACAAAGCAACTTCTTTTCCCTTCTGGCTTGGAGCGGGTATGTGATGTCAAGGTAGCCTTGAGCCTTCCCAAAGGCTGTGAGATTTTTTTATTTTTTTTCCCTTAATTTTTTTTCTCTTTTTGAGGGGGATGCGGTTGGGGGATTGGTTTATATGCTTTATTGTTAAATCTCTCAAACAATGCTTCTTCCCCTTCCTTGGAGCGATTGTTCCCTGTGTGGCTGACTCTTCCTTCCCCTTCCTCTCCGTCATGGGAAGCGCTCTCCTGATGATGTATGGGCTCAACTTCAGTCTCTGGTTTACTTTCCTTTGTCCTGCTCAGGTCGCTCTTATTCTTGGGTAATTTCTGCCAGGATCCTCATCACAGGGTCCACAAAAACAGCTGTTGTAGTGCTGATGGAGGAGACAACTATCAGAGCAGCTTCTACCTGCCAGGGACATGGGACTGCAAAGTCTAACAGGCTTCATAGTACCATGAGATTTCTTCCCTCAAGTTGACGTAGCTTTCTCTTGGGAGGGCTGCTTTCTTCCTTAAGGAGAAGCTGGTCTTTTTGTGATTAGCCTAATCCCAAAGCTTTTCAAAGGCATCCATTTTGGGAGGCAAGGCTTGGTAATTATTTTTTAATCTTTTTTAAGTTTTGCATCTATAATGCCGAAGAATCCCTTGCTTCTTCCTGTCAGGCCTTGCATCTTCTCTTCCTGAATGAGACTCAGAAGAGGTAAAACCACACTAGACAGTGGCTATCAGCCAGCCAGCTAACAGCTATGTGGCTAAATGGAGACAGGCACCCACTTCCTTTTGGTTGGAGGAAGAAGAAAAGAGTGGAGATGGCATCCATCTTGGGCAAGCCAGTATTCTGCAAATAACTTGATGAAATGCTAAAGCTGTGCGAATCTCTACTGCTGAAGTATATCAGTCCCATATACCACCTGCTATACCAAAAATTAGTAGACTCGCCTTGCATACTACTGATAAGAAAGGCCTGGACCTGTTGGAGGGGGGCCAGAAGAGGGCTACGAAGATGATGTGAGGGCTGGAGCCCCTCTGCTGTGAGGACAGGCTGAGAGAGTTGGGGGTGTTCAGCCTGGAGAAGAGAAGACTCTGGGGAGATCTTCCAGCCCCTTCCAGTACTTAAAGGGAGCCTGCAGGAAAGATGGGGACAAACTTTTTAGCAGGGCCTGTTGCAAGAGGGCAAGGGGTGATGTCTTCAAACTGAAAGGGGGGAGATTTAGACTAGATCCAAGGAAGAAATTTTTTATGCTAGGGTGGTGAGACACTGGCCCAGGTTGCTCAAAGAGGTGGGAGATGCCCCATCCATGGACAGATTTCAGGCCAGGTTGGATGAGGCTCTGAGCAATGTGATCTAGTGGAAGATGACCCTGCTCATGGCACAGGAGGCTGGACTAGATGGCCTTTAAAGGTCCCTTCCAACCAAAACAATTCTACGATAAGACTGGATGCTCCAAGAGCATTTCCAAAGAAAAGCTGTTATAAATCAGGCCTTGGCAGAGCAACACGCGACAGCTCATCTGTTCACTATGCCTTTGCTGTGGGCACATGGACTGACTTGGACCTGAGCAATTCATGGTGTGTCATGCAGAAATAGTAAGTCCTTGGATAATACAGGCTTAAGGATATAAGTAACCACCTGATTATGCAGTTATTTTGCTATGACCTACATTTTTTCAAAATATCCCCTAGACTCCATGGCACAGCAGATAAGAACTTCCAGGTCCTTTCAGCATTTATCAGAAGAGCTTCCTGCAGGGAGCTGTTGGTGATTTATGCCAGGGAGGAAGAGGAAAGGCTGCTGGTGTGGATGTTTCATGATAGGCTTTGGATTGCTTAGATCATGGAATGAACTAGGAAAGGCAGCAGCAAACTGGTGGGTTTTGCCCTCTCCTGGTTGGTGGTAATCACGTGGTCTAATTAAGCAACAGTCGTTCTTGATAATATGTTTTAAGGGATTATATCATGCTTCAGCAGAATGGGGCACGCAGCCAGAACACATTCATCCTGTTGATAAGGCCAACGCCTTAATAAACACAGTTATTAACAGCCTGAGCCTGTGCGAGATGCTCTAATGGAAAGCTGTAGCTTGAGAATAAGCAAGAAGCTCAGAGAAGTCCACGGTGGGTATTTAAAACCTTGTTCCCTTGGGCGGTGGTAAACTACCTTCTTGCGTAGGTTGCATAATTAATATTAAGAAGAAAAGTGAACCTAAATCCTTCCAGCTGCAACTTACGTGTGATGGAATGATATAGTTGGGTTTCAGGCTGTCCTGGTGTCCAGGGTCTGTGCTGGGGCATTGGGATGGTGTTGATCTCTCTTTTTGTGTGTAGATTTTGGAGCAGGATCCCTTGACCTTGTGCAGTTCATAGCTCTCTTTGTGCTTGCTGCAGCTACAGGACCCATTCTAGCAAGCTGGTGCATAAACACTTTTTCTACCAAATGAGAGCCTTCAGGTTGGAGTTTAGGAGGAAGAAGCAGATGGAAAGTGAGAGCAGATCTGCACTTCCCTGCTAAAAAATTAGTGGTGTAGAGGAGGAGAGGGTGTTGTCTCTCTGGATTACGAAGCTGATGAGTGTCTGAAAAATTTCTGCTTGGCAGAGCTAAAGTTATCTGGTGGAGTGGGTGACTATTCCAGTTCCCAGAGCAGGGGAAGGTGTGTGTAAATGATTTAGTCCAGCTCTGCTGCAGAAACTCATCTTCATGGGACTGGTTACTGCCGTAGTTAGGGTTTTGGGTAGGAGCTTCCCTGGGAAAGCTGAGGTTTATGCCTTGACTTGAACTGGGGGCTTTCTGCGGTGGAGGCTTGCGTAGCTGGATGCTCTGTGGGACCGCAGTCCTCTAAGGAAAACATCTTGTGCAGTAACGTGGAGAATGAGGCCAATTTTTCTGGAAATTATGTTAGTGTCTGTCTTGGATCCTATTGTATATTTAAATTCTAGGGCATGTGAGAACTGCGATAGAGCTGTAACAAATAATCGTCCAACTCTGAGGATTTAACACCACCTTCTGCTTCTAGTACAGTCCAGAGGGTAGGTCTGGGATCTGGTTGTCACTGGAAGGCTCCAACTTTGCCCAGGAATGTGAAATTCAAGTTTTTTGGCTTCACTGGCGTTACTAATGCTTTAGTTGAACTGTTTCACTCTGATCTCCTGGTTGTCCTTACAAAGACAATGCAGCTAATGAAAAATGGGGAGGAGGGGAGTGGCTTTTCCATTGTTAATGCAGGAATCTTCCTAAAAACCAAATACGGCAGAGTGGTGGTCTACAATTAACTCTGTATTTGTGGAGTCATCAGTTCTAATATTTCTAAAGGAATTTTTTGGGGGGTTAATTTAAAGAGAGTCTCTTTAACCTCCTTCCTCCACACATAACAAGGGGGCACCAGAAATGCCAAGGCCATTGGGTAGTCCAGGTAAGGTGGAACCTGACCTAAACGTGACTAGTTTAATTTCTTTAGAGAAGCAAATTGCAAGGTTACAGGGGTGTGAATACGTTGCATGGCCTTAATGTGACTTTCTGTACAAGTGGAGGACAAGACACTGGAATTCTCCAGGATGAGATGAGGGTTGAGACTCTTGTATAGATTGCAGTGGTTTCCTGCCTCTGATCGGCTTTTTTTTTTCTTCTCGTGCACATTCTTAGTACAAGCTTAGTACCAACCACCCTGGATTTTGGAAAGGTTGAGGAGCTTTTTCTTGCAGGAGAGGTTGACGGATGGATGCTACATAGGCCAGGCTGTGGGAAGGCTGAGAGCACATCTGAGCCCTGCTGCGTGCACAGGAATGGAAATTACCTCCCAGCAGATGTTTTGCCCACAAAAATATTGGGCTAAATCTGTATTGTGGAAGTACTACAGAGCAAATCTAACACTTGCTCTGGCCTAGGTTTTTTGTGTGGGTTTTCTCTTGTGTGTTTGCCTAACTAGCCATGAGTACCACTGGGTGCCAGCTGCCTGCTTCCAACATGCAGAAATGTTGGCTGTTTGACGTGTTAAAGAGTTGAAACTAATGCAAATCCTCACTCTGACTTCTGTGAGCTGTTAGTGAGGCATCCATTGTTGTTCCTATTTATTAGAAAAAAAAAAGGGGGGGGGGGAATATCTTTTTTTTTATGCCCTTCTCAAAGCTTATGGAGATTAGGAATTGCAAGTAATCCTCTGAAACAATTATTGACTGAGAATTGCTTGGAAATGATGTTTGCTGACTTGACAGATAAGACCCTAAAACAGCGTGGCCTAAGCTGTATCTAAGCATCTGTCCTTGCCATAGCACTGCGAGGCTTTACCTGCATCTGCAGTGGTCGAAAGCCAGATGTATTTTTAGACAACGTTTAAATAGATGCTGTCCAAACTGTTTAATGCTGTCTCATGGGGACAAGAGTGGATGTTGCCTGGAGGACTTTTTTTTTTCTTGTACTGAGAGAGTTGTGGGCAGCACAGAGGGGATGCTGACGCAGTGGGAACTGGGACTGTGGTGGCTGCAGCACCTAAAATGCTACGCCTGATGCTGCTGAGCAAAACTGTTAGGTTGTTCTCTCTGATTCCTTATTGCTGCTTTTAATAAAGGAAAAAAAAATTAATTGAGGAGCTATTAGGAGATAGGCAGGAAACAGTGAGTCTCTATAGCGGGGGTCCAAACACCGAAAGGCTGACCTGATGCTGGCCAGGCTGGAGGATCTGGGGCTCAAGACACATTGTGGTTGACTTATTCTGGGAGGTGGGCTGAGATTCCCCCTTCCCTCCTCTTTGGAGGTGATAATGTGTTCTCCAGGGTATCCCTCCCTGGAGGAGGATGGCAGAAGTTTGGGGAGAAGTCCTGTAGAGATCAACTTGGGTACTCTTCTAAGCACTGCACACACAGCCCTGCTTTTGTGCAAGGAATAACACTGCTGGCTCATCCAGAAATGTCAAGTAAGTCTCCAAAACAAGCTCCTGTGTAATCTGCAGCAGCCCTTAGATTGCTGGAGCCTGTTTTGAATCAGAAATGCTCCATGGATACAGCTGTAGTAGTGTTGTCTTTCTGAAGTGCTGATCCGCTTCCTTCCTTTCCAATTCCTCAAAAGAAAACAAGTCAGTTGATTTAGGCACCAGAATATGCTGCTGACTCTGCACAAGTTGTTTGCTCTTCCCTTGGGTCCTTTTTTTTTTCTCCTTAGCTGAATTGCTTTGGAGTTTGGGCCCCAGGGAAGGTCCTTCTGGAAAGTCTTCAATGCAAAACTGATCCAGAGGCACAGGAAAGAGCAGAGGAACAGAGTTGATGCTTAAAGATACGCTGTCATCAGATATACATTTCCAGCCACCACGCTTGTTGCTTGGAGGCCTCTTGCATTAGCGGTGTAAAACTTATATCCCTGTGTAAATACAACTGGGCTGTTTTTACAATAGCTCTTGGTAGAATTTGCTCTTAAGAGCATTAAGTGGAATATCTTGAAATCTATGAACTTGGAACTACGAACCCCTTGAAAATCTATGAACTTGGTCTCCCCAGTGTCATATTGTAGAGTCATTTCGGTTGGAAAAGACCCTTAAGATCATTGAGATCTATGCTGAGGAGTTTTGCAGGTGAGCTGTCTGGTGACCATGACTTTGAGTTTTGGACCTGCCACTCTTGGTGGGACCATGTTGTGAAGACCCCAGGAGGCTCTTTGCCTCCTGGGGTGAGTTTTGGGCTCCTGTACACTGCCATGTCTCTGCAGTTGGGTCCAGACTTTGCACAGATCACGTGCAAAGGCACCAGGTTTAGCTTGGTGCTACAGAAAGCTGTGGAAGACCTTTGTGTTGCATCCCTGGGGATAGGGATCATGAACTGCATGGATGAGGCAGGTCTGTGCTGCTGCTGTGAGGGTGGCTGCAGCTCCTGTTCAGTCTGACCTTGGTCATCTCAATCACCCTGTTTAATCCCTGTACTTATTCAAAATTGATGTCAACAGAGAGCATCTGAGCAGAGATTAGCAGTGGATGAATGAGGCTGCCCGCAAATGTGTGGAGAGGAAAAACAAATGAAGTTTTTCTACAGCTAAAAATTGCCCCCAAATTTTTCATTTGTTTTTTATCTTTTTATTCTGAACCAGTTATTGGAGAGCTGCCCCAAGGGGCGTAGTGCAAAGGGATACCTCATGCAAGGAATCCTTCATCCCTAAGGAAAGCCATCCCTGTTCTCCGCTGACCTTCCCACAGCGTGCTGGCGGGAGCCGGGTGCCTTGGAGGTGACAGCGGTGGGGTGGCCCAGCTGCCTGTGTGGCTCTGGCTGATCTGCACTAATGCTCTGCTTGTGGAGTCAAGCCTGTTTTGCTAATAATAGGCAGCTTTGTGGGAGATAAGCCCCAGACTGACCTTATCTGTGCCCATCGTGTTTGGCCTGAGGGGAGCTTATTAGCTTGTGTTTCACACTGTAGTGTGTGTGTGGGAAATAAAGGAGGGAAAATACAGTTTTTAAACTCAGGGGAGCCTTTGAAAGGGAAGGGCTGCTCCAAGAAACCCCTATGGTGTCATGGAAGCACCTCTGAAATGAGGTGGTGGCTTGTGCTGGCACAAGTCCTGTCCCACCCTAGGACTTTCCCACCCCTTTGGGATGGGCGGCAGTGACACGGCACGTGCCTTGCACCAGCCTCATTCCCTGCATCTCCTGGGACCTCAAGGAAGAAGTGAATCCCTGCTATTTGGGGCTGTGTTGGCCAAAATAGAGGGTAACTAAACCCCTTGTCTTCCAGGCTGCTCTGCATCAGGGGCTGCACCGTAGGGTGTGGGGGTCCTGTTTATTTTAATCAGAAACGGGCTGCTGGTCCTGCGTGGTGAGCAGGAGCCCCTGTGGTGCACAGGTGGATGGACGGAGGGACAAAAACTCCAGATCCAGCCTCTGTGCACGGGTGTGATTGCACCCTAAAACCTGGTAGTTGGGAATACTGTGCACAGGCAGTTCTTTGGCCCCTTTGTGGGGGGCAGAGCTGATCTTCAGCATCCAAATGGAGTACCCAAAACTAGAGGCTGATGTTGACTTCTCATTAACACCAGCTCACTACACCTAAGGACATCTGCTCTTCTCAGTGCCTGCAGTTTAAAAAGCAGTCTAGAAATCCTAACTCTGCTTCGTATGCTCTTTCAGTACCTGTGCCTTCTGGATATGAATTTAGTGTGAAATGGGGCTTTTCAGATGGTTCAAAAGCTGTCTAGAGAAATACCGGGAGGAAAGCTAACATGAAGGCAAGCGTTCCAGGAGATGGGAGGGTGTGTGTTTCTGCCTTTCCTTTGGTGGAAAGGCTCAGAGGGTGTTTGTGAAGCTGTGCATTGGTTTTATTAACTGGCAGAGTCAGACACCTCCTGGGCTGGTGGGATCTACTCTTCTCTCCTAAGCGTTTGGATACAAAAACAGTTTGGGAAGATTACAGCCAGGGAAGATGCTAATAAATATTAATCAGGAGTAACTGCTTTATTCCTTGGTGTAGCTGCATCTCCGTTATCTTGTTATGCCTCTGTGTATTCCTGGAGCAGCAGCAGGTCATGGTGACATGCATTAAGATGCCAGCCGTTGTCTGTCTTGGTCACGCAGCGGCAGTCCTTGTAGATTGTTGCCTCAGGAGTCCCTCATTGCCCAAACACCGCTGTGACAGCAGTGCCTTTGTGGCAGGGGAAATTTTGGAAGCTTTTAAGGATCTTGTTGTGGTGTTTCTTTGTCAGAGTGAGCCACCAGCTACTGTGGATGCGGTGGGCTGGTGTTGGTCCAGGGGTGCCTTGGAAACAGCATGGATCTGCACTCCTCAAGGTGTTTCTTGGATGCTCAGGCTGATGTGATGCTTCAATCCTGGTCTGTTATTTGTAGTAGAAGCTCTGTGAGGAGATTTTTTTCTTTTTTTTTTTTTTACCCTGTGGATGGAAAAGGTGGGGGTAGAAATACCGACTGCAAAGTAGAGATGGTGAAACACTTGATATCGTCTGCCCCAGACTGGGAGGATGGTGGGAAGGGGCCGCAATGGCTTGACAAGAGGTGGCATGGGTACAGCCATGTTGTACGGCCGACCGGCTCCCCGGAGCAGTGGTGGAGCTGTAAATGCCTGACGTCAAGTTATGGGTCAGGCGAGGGCACTGTTTACATCCTGTAATTAACATCTGTGCAGTTAATCACCGGGGCTGGCAGACCCGGAGGCGCTGGATCGGAGTCCTGCTCTCCGTTGTGGTTGGATCCCTGTCCCAGAGATGACAGGAGGCTAATAACAAAGATGTGTCAACTTCGACTGTCTGTGCTAATTTATCCTCCTTTCCCCTTCCAGCATATGTTTGCAGTGTATAAATCAACATCTTTATAAATCAGGGCTTTGACTTTAATTTCTTCCTCCTTTTTTGTCCTCTTGAAAAGCGAAGCTTGTGCGACTGTGCCGTTTTTCTTTTTAACACGTGAACCTGTGGGGCAGATCAAACAAAACTTAGCCAAGGCAGAGCCTTGAACACGGCATTTCTGTGCAAGCTGGTGCTTGGTGGGACATCAGAGCTGCTCAGGGGAAGCCAAGCTGAGACCTTGGTAGGTGGCACAACCATTTTTTTTGGCTCTTGGAGCCTTGGGAATCTTACTGTTCTGTGTAACTGAAAATCTAACATGCTGGCAGATAACTATGTTTGGAAATATGTTAATAGCTACCTGGAGAGATTAACCTTGCAAAGCAGGAAATGTTTGTGATGTATTGATTTCCACCACCACAACTCTCTGAGCTGCAGAAAAAAATCATTGTCCCTCCCTGGTTTAATGCAAACTGCAGAGGCGGCATTTATTGTCTGTCACGGAAGAATGGAGAAAGCAGTAGGAAACTAGGAAATGAGGATGATGACTTGAGAGCTGCTCTTCCGTTGTGTCCACTGCAGAACATGGACCTGGGATGTCCCGGGGGTCCCCTGCAAATCCCAGCCACTATTAAATACAACCAACTGCTCCCTTAGCAGCTGGTCTGTCTTTCTGCTGTGAAAATGACTTTGCTGCTTTGAAGGTTTAAGCCCTATTTTGTGACTTGCTTTCTCCTTTTGATCAATCTGTATTAACTCGCCTTGGAGGTACAGAGAAATCCATATGCTCTCTTGTATCTCACTCCAAGCTGTGTATAAAGACTTTAATTCTGAATCTAAAAAGGCTAGAGGTGCTGCGGGGGGAAAAAAAATACACATTTTCTAGCAGAGAGGGAAGTGACCTTCTTGTTAAAACCTGAAGTAGTTAAGACTCCTGAAAAAGCTACGTCTGTAAGAGTGGAGATACAGTTAATTAACATCTATCTAAATACGCTAGGGAGCTAGCTTACATCCTTACCTCCCTAAAAACATTAGGGAAGGGTTGATGCACCTTCACTTCCCAAAGTGGTGAGGAAGAAGCAAGTTCTGGTCCAGAAGCTGTGTGGTAGGATGGTGTTGAAGCCACTCGTCAGAATCATGCTTGAAGAGTGAGCTTCAGGCAAAGGGGAGATGTGACTCGCTACTGAAGATGTCACAGAGCATCTTTGGAACAGGTAGTTGGTAGCTTGGGGGGTGTGTGTGGTGTGTGGTTGTGTTTTTTTTGGTTTTTTTTTTTTTTGATGATGGGGGCTTCACCCCCATCCTACCACACAGCTTCTGGACCAGAACTTGCCCCCAAAGGTGGCCCCTATGCTTTAGCGCATGAGTCCATACCTATTCAGTGCATTAATAAAAGTTCTCTGGAAAAGGCCAGAAGAGGATCCCAGCTCAGTAGTAGAGGAATAAGAGAAAGAGGAAGAATGGCTGAGGAGCTACTTACTTCCAGCTAACTAGTTACATTCCTAGCATGGGATTGCTGGAAGAGAGGCCAGGGGTGATATGAAAGAAGGGATAAGTGTCCAGCCCTTCAGGGCAGATGGAGGTGGGCTTGTAGCTCTCCCACCTACCCTTCGCTTTTGGAATCTGGTGTGTGGCTGTTGGGATTTTTCTGAAATCCCCAGTCTGGAGTCCACAGCAGCCTGAGAATTTCCACTGTCAGTAGAAGCTTTGCCTTCACTTATGGAGAAAAGCTTGAGGACAAAAGAATAGAGTGACCCAAGCTACTGGAAGTGCTCTATTCGGCAGTCAGCACAGCCTGGATGTTGGATTTCCTGCACAAAAATTGCTGTGCCTTTCCTAGAGGAACAGCTGCCATGTTCCTCAAAGGGTGAAGAGCAGAGAGCAGCATCAGCATGAGCTCGGGTTCATCTGCCTCCCTGGTTGTTTTGAGCAGACGTGCTGTTGTGTTCCTGCAGTAGCTACTACTGTTACAAGAAAAAAATCCTTTATTTAAACTAATCCTTTAGTTATTCAGGTACATTTCTACTGCTCTGCAGTAAATAAAATTGAACTGCTTGTCCTTCTGTGCTGAGCCCTCTGCAAACCCACGGGGAAAGGCCATTCCTCCTTGTGAAGAGCACAGAGCCTATGAATGACCTGATGAAGGCTGGGAGTGGGTGCACAGGTGGGTCCAGGAGCTGATGTGAAGCTGTGCTGAGGGCTGATAAAGGCAGAAGGTGGTGCAGGAAGAGACCTTGCCTAGTTTTCATGCTGCCAAGCATGTGTTTCACAAGCACAATGCAGTGTGAGGCAAGAATTGGGCTCCTTGACCAGTTCAAGTTTTATGAAGTCATGACTGTCTCTACTTCTCTCAGTGGATATCCCACTATCTCCTTGGAATTGGAGGCAGTGGTGCATGTTTCTTTATTTCAAATGTTTGCTTTATGACTGGCTGCACCAAGACTCCGGCCACCCATTTAATTTAAGCTACAGTGCTGTCCCAATCCCGCTGTGATGTTTTGCCATGTCCAAAACCGCTTATGTGACACTCTTTCCCCTTCCATTCTTCTTTATATACAAGTTGGGTTCCTCAAGTTCCTCCAAACCAAAGAATATCAATGTAGACTTAAATGCCTTTATTGCCCAACACCTGGGGGGAGACAGATCTCCGTGGGAGCACCATGCTGAACATCTCAGAGAGGTATCTGTGTGGTGCTTGATTCCTTGCAGGGGGAACTACCTGAACCTTGATTAGAGCATCTCAGCAGCAGCTCATCAGTTGTGATGCATTGGCTTGCTCAGAGCTGGCTTGAGATGGTGGTGGACCAGCACAGGTGTGTGTGAAAGAGGCAGCAGTGTCCTGACAGCAACCTTGAAGGACCTCCTAAACCCTTGTATCCTTGTGAAGAGCAGCCAGCAGCTGTCAACAAATCTGATGGGAGTTTGCTGGTTAAGTTCTGTGTCCAAACAGGTTTGTCAGGGGGCTGGCTGGGCAGCAAGGCTGCTGAGCACAAATATTTTCGGGTGGTCAGGTATTCCCCAACTCCCTGTCCCTGTGCTATTCCAGTAGCAGTGGTTCAGATGTGGGCAGACCTTGGGAGCTCTTCTAAACTTCTGCTCGCTATCTAAAAAACAAAGCAACAGAGTCATAATGTGCTTGGTGACTCGCCATCCTGGAGCTGAGAGCTCTCTTCCTCTTGGTTTGAGTAGAAATTTGATGGACAAGGAGGGTGGCTCACCTGGGATATGGGAGGAAGAGGACACAGGTGTGAAAGTCTTGCGCATCCCAGGTTGAAGCCCTTGGGCTGTTTACAGGCTGGTTTTGGTGGGAAGGATGAAGAGTTTTATTTACCATCCCAGCTCATTCTTCTGTATGGTGGGAGAGGGAGACTGGTGAGCTGCGCACCATGAGGCTTCATTCCACGATTGCTTAACTGCAATGCAGACACGTTTCCCTGCCTGCTCTGAGGGTAGCCCTATAGAAAAGGCATGGGCAAGTGAATAATCCAGGTGGTGTCTGAATGCTGCAAGAGAGGCCGGGGAGAAATGGGTGCTCATCTGGCATGTTATGCTTTAGGTGGCTGTGCAGGTGGTGATGGAAGGGCTACCAAATTCCCTGTCTGCTGGAGGGTTACAGAATCACAGAATGTTAAGGGTTGGAAGGGACCTCTGGAGATCGTCTGGTCCAACCCTCCTGCCAGAGCAGGTCCACCTAGAGCAGGGGGCACAGGATGGCATCCAGGCGGGTTGGGAATGTCTCCAGAGTCGCAGACTCCACCACCTCTCTGGGCAACCTTTTCCAGTGCTCTGCCACCCTCAAAGTCAAGAAGTTTCTCCTCATGTTGAGATGGAATTTCCTATATTCGAGTTTATACCCATTGCCCCTTGTCCTATCACTGGGTACCACTGGAAAAAGCCTGGCCCCCTCCTTCTGGCACCCTCCCTTTAAGGATTTGTAAACATTGATGAGATCCCCCTCAGCCTGCTCTTCTCTAGACTAAAAAGACCCAACTCCCTCAGCCTTTCCTCATAAGAAAGATGCCCCAGCCCCCTAAGGTACTTGAATGCTTGGGACCCTGGAAAAACCTCACATACCATCTATCTAATTCTTGTTTATCTAAACATCAAAATTACACTAGAGATGCCTCCAGAGCCCAGGGTAGTGGCATCTATTAATGAGGGATGAGAGCTTTAAGGACCTGTGGTGATTCACCTGCTGTCCTTTAGGAAGAAACCAATCTTTCCTTAATCAACACTGATGAAGAGACTCTTTAAATTGGAGTTATCCGATTCCTGGTAAATTGTTTTTTTCCTCTGTTTTCTTGCAACACAGTCCCTGAAGAGTCTTTAAATCTGAACTACATCTTCCAGCCCAACATTCCTGTGATGCTGATAATCCTTCTCTACTTTATATCCCTTCACCCCCAAGTACTTATGTGCGTATAATCAGAGGAGCAACAAATTTGACTTGCTACCACAGGGTTCCATGACCATTTCAGATATAAACTCGGCTTAGCTCTCAGCTCTCTCTTACTATGCATGACTGTCTTGCCACATAATAAATTACTAGCATTTATTGGTCTTCTGACGTATAGGTTTCCCAGGGGAAAGGAAGGAGACTGGCTGAACAAAGCCTTCTCTATAATCAGAGTTTGCAGTAGGCTTTGGACAGAAATTGCGATGGCTGGCCAGTACAGCAAGGATTTTATGGCTCTAACTGCATTTATGCCAACGAGGAGGCTTGGGAGATGCTGAATAATATACCTTAGACTATATCATTACGAGATTAATGTGTATAATAAATGATAGTGTTTGCATGTCAAGAACTGATGAGAAACCAGTGTATTTCTGGAAGTGCATCACTGGACACAGTTTTTGGCTGCTTGTTTCTTGCTGGGATGTGAGACTGTGCCTGCGGCTCATGTTCCCATTGCTTGAAATTTAGCAGGTGACTTCTACCCACTGTGGCACAGTGTGCCTTTATGCTCGCACTGGAGAAGTGCTGAGATTTGGAGTCATTTAAAAACTGCTAGGCTCGGTGCTTCTCCCAATTTCTTTTCAGCTGGCTGCAATAAGCCAAGAACATCCAATACCCTCCACCCAAGCACTGCTCTAGCAACTCCAGGTGGGAGCTCATTGGCAAAAGCCAACTGCGTCGTGTGTCCTGGGTGAAGTAAGATGTGACTGTGTAAAATGCGCTGGATCTTTGGCTGATGCAAGGTCACTAGCTCTTGCTGCTTGGTTGTGTTTAACCTGTATCACCTTGTGCTTGCACAGCTGGTGCTTTAATGAAAATATTTTGCAACAACACATCTCCAGGATTTATCTAACCTGAGCTGGTGGGTAACCCAATCACCTCATGTCTGTGTGAGACCAGATGATTTTTTTTTTTTCCCCAAAGGGCTTTCTCCTATAGAAAAGCATGTGGAATAGCTTGGGAAGAAGACTTCTCATGACTCCTGTGAAAGATCATCTCGGTTTTTGCAAATGTGTAGAAAATGCGAACCTTCTGAGACAGAAAGTACTGTGAGTTGAGTCTTGCATGAATGCTGCTGGTTCCACTTCACCTCTGGCTGCAGTAACTGGGCTGACTGGACTCCATCCTTCTGGGGAGAGGAATGGCTGAAGGCCAGCAACTTTCCTGCAGACTGACTTTGCAGAAGGTTGGTGGCTCTTGAGTAGGTAGTCTAGCACAAAGGTCTGGTTTGAGAGCCTCAGCTTGCATAAGAGTGAGACACTTCCTCCAGCAGAGGAGGTGCTGAGTGAAACTCTTCCTGTCCTGGCTC
Organism: Chionis minor; assembly: GCA_013398295.1. Classification (NCBI taxonomy): domain Eukaryota; kingdom Metazoa; phylum Chordata; class Aves; order Charadriiformes; family Chionidae; genus Chionis; species Chionis minor. The sequence goes on along the minus strand of VZSF01009523.1, from coordinate 258,525 downwards.
CCTGTTCCTCTCCTCTGGTATTTTCCCTGCACCTTTGACTTGTTGCACCTGGAGAGAGGCTGGCTTTCATTTGGATCTTGACCAGAGAAGACACTGCTGTCCTTGGGTGTCCAGGTGGTGTTGTAGTCAAGCCAGTGTGTCCATCATGTCAACGGCTCTGTCCCTGTCCTTCTTCCCATCTTGGGGGGTGGTTTTGAGAGAGGCTTTCTGAAGGCATCTCCCACCCACCTGGAAGACACTGCTGTTCCCCATCCTACCTGTGGCAGAAGTAAGGCAGGTGCTGGCAGAGGGGTCCAGTGGGAAGAACTTCTGGCATACAAGCTGTATCCAGGCTCTCTGGAGACCCTTGTCCATCCTGACTTCATCTGCTGCTGGATGGGGTGGTTGTGGTCACGTGTCCTGGGCAGAAGGGAGGATTGCCCCTGCCTTGCAAGCAGCCTGCACGGAACAGCCTGCGTCTGGCAGAGGCATCACCGCAGAAATTTTGGCAGGGCTCCTGCTCATCCCTTGTGTTTGTGGAGCAGCAATAGCAGCTGCCTCGTGCCCTCTCCCAGCCAGGAGGGAGAAGTAGGTCAGAATTTGCATTCTGTGCCTGGCTTCTCGGCGTAACTTGCACACTCTTTTTTTTTTTTTTTTTCAGGCCCTCTTTTTTTTTTGAAATGAGCCACTCCTGTACGTGCATGTTCCTCAGGCTCCCCTGAATCAGAGGATGAAGACTTAAATTCAGAAGTATAATTGGGCTTTAATGTGTGTCTTCCCTCTAAGAGCACTTCTGAGAGACTCCTCAGGCTCCGCAGGGCTGATCCCAGCATGTAAAAATCTGAAATAAATGCTTGGGGCAGTGTCTTCATTTTTGGCTGTTGTACTGTCTGGCTCAGGATCTAAATTTTCTCCTGTAGCTCTTTTTGCATGACAAGAGCAAGTAATTGGGATGAAATCATCCGTGCTGCGAATGTGATGGTGAGATTTCTTTTCGGGTGCGTCTCTCTGTGTTCTGATGGGCTGCCTGGTGGGGAGCATCTTTGCGTGAATCTATAGGTTTTAAGGTGCAAAATGGCACTATCCATTGGCATGT
>VZSF01009523.1:234266-257417 GCA_013398295.1 Chionis minor | reverse complement strand
CCCCCCCCCCCCCCCCCAAGATTGGCAGAAACCTGGGCTGGTCTGTGCGACCCCTCGCAGCACGATGGCAATTTGTCTCATGGTTTTGGGAGTTGCAGGGGAGGGAAACTCTTCTTAGTATTTCTAGCTCGCGTAGCTGTTTCTTGTCCCTGGTTGAAAACAAGGGTCACTTTCCGGTGCAATTCAGCATCTCTAGCAGATTTTTTTTTTTCAGTAATCTGGCAAAAAGGGGAATGTAACATCCTGAAATTTGGTGATTCTTCTTTTTCGTAGGGGAGGGTTTCAACCTATCATGGAAAGAAAGACCTGTTGCACAATTATGGTCTCTTTATCTGTGTGGGTGACTTCTTTTTTTGCTGTGGACATTTGTGGTTATATCCTCTAGGGACCTATTTGCTTTTTTTTGTTGGTCTGAAATATAAAGCAAATTGTGGGGTCTGAAGACAGGTATATGAGTACAAGTGATAGAAACTGTATTAATGCAACAAGATCATTGTTTTAATGGAATTTTCACTATATTATTTTAAGTAGGGATAATATTTGACTCAGATTTTTGCTTTGTGTTTTTGTAGCGTGCACACACATTTAGGTAAAAAAATAGCATGCTTTCTTTTTCCAAGGAAGTTTTGGGGTGGCTCTACCTGGTGTATCTGCTCTATGCAAGTGAAACTGCAACCTGAATCTGTCCAAGGCTTGTGCAAATAGCAGGCGATGTCACGTCAGTTCCCATTTGTGCCTCCTTTGCTAAGGTTCAGCTGCCAAAAAGTGTCGGCAGCTTGGAGACATCTCTGCACAAGAATGACCTTTTGGGAGCTGAACTTATTCCCCATCCTGTCCCGCTGTTTGGTTTCTGTCCTTGGGGCTTTCACATGTTCAAGCATTGACAGTAGGAAGGCTGCTTAAAAGTAAATATAAGATAGTCTAAGCTTCTTTTTTTAAAGGGCTGGAAGAATTTAATTTGAGGATACGTTTTGGAATTGCAATGAAAGCACCTTTGATTTCTTTTTTTTTGTTCACTCTCGTACCTGCTGTTCGCATTAATCCATATGGATGTCCTATTGTTTCCTTTGGGTATTAGGTTTTTAATCGCGCTGTTGCTTTACAAAAGCAGCGTGTCTACATGCTGAGAATGGCTTTTCAGAGTTGCGTGGCACGTGGGTGTACAAAAGATCATCTGGGGAGGTGTTGCAATAAGGGGCTATTGTCTTTCTGCTTGAAATACCCTTGGAGACGAAACGTGTCCTACACGTGTGTGTGCATGAACATAGCTAATCCTCCCCACCCAGAGCACTCAACTGTCACGATTTATACAGACTTTTAAGGTCTTGTGGCTGTAATACAGCTCCTCTGTCGTGTATTCCCGCTTCCAGCACACGAAGGGGGAAATCACGTGCTGTGTTTGCAACTGTGGGATGTGGCTCTAGTCCCTGGATGATGCTGTGGTCACACAAGAGTGCTGTGAAGGTCTTGTTACCCTCTGCTCAACACCCCTGTCTCTATAAAGGGATTTTCTCTCTGTGTTGTGTCGCATCTGACCTTCCCTTCACCTCCAGGTGTGGTTCAAATAAAACAGCATTAATCTGAACTCTTAAACTTTTAGCTTTCCTCTGTTCAGCTGCCAATGCCCAATGGATATTTGTACTTTGGGAAAGTGTCTCGGTATCCTGGGCTGCATCCCCACAGCGGGGGCAGCAGGGTGAGAGAGGGGATTCTGCCCCTCTGCTCCGCTCGGGGGAGACCCCGCCTGGAATCCCGGGTCCAGCTCCGGGGGTCCCAACAGCAGAAGGACACGGAGCTGTTGGAGCGGGGCCGGAGGAGGCCACAGAGATGCTGGGGGAGCTGGAGCCCCTCTGCTGGGAGGACAGGCTGGGAGAGCTGGGGGTGTTCAGCCTGGAGAAGAGAAGGCTCTGGGGAGACCTTCCAGCCTCTTCCAGTACCTGAAAGGTGCCTATGAAAAATCTGGAGGGGGATATTTTACAAGGGCATGTAGTGATAAGATGAGGGGTAAAGGCTTCAAACTGGAAGAGGTGAGATTTAGATTAGATATTAGTAAGAAATTTTTCCCTGTGAAGGTGGTGAGACACTGATTCAGCTTGCCCACAGAGGTGGGAGATGCCCCATCCCTGGAGGTTCAAGACCAGGTTGGATGGGACTTGGAGCAACCAGGTCTAGTGGGAGGTGTCTCTGCACAGGGCAGGGGGGTTGGAACTGGATGGTCCTTAAGGTCTCTTCCAACCCAAACCATTCCATGAATAGCCTGCTCCAGGTGCACTCATAGCACACGGATTGTTGCAAGGACTAGCTGTGAATGGCTGCTGAATCTAGGCATAAATCTGCCATCCTCTGCCTGTATCTGGAATCTCTTCTCTGGGTTGTATGGATAGTGATAGGCAAAATGCCTGAGCTGTTGTGCAGGTGAATTCTTGGCCACCTCTTCTTTCCAGATTTGCTGCAAGTTTCCAAACTGTGTTAGTTAAACCATCTTGTGCAGAGGATTTCAAAGCCCAACAAGATTAAAATATATACAACGAATCTCTTCTGCCTCTAGGACCTGGTTTTAGCAGGAAATCAATGATGATCTTTGGCTTTCTTGTGCATCCTTGTCTTGTAAGTAGTAGGGTGATGAATGGATATCAGTTCAGTTCCTACTAGGCGATGTAACTGCAACTGGAAATCCTTTCAGCTAATAAACTGCATTGTAACTTAAAGCAAAAATTCAGGGCTGCCATGATCCAAAGTTAGAGGTGGTCTTGAATACAACTTACGGCTGCTGAGCTAAAAATAAAGAACTCAGTAGTGAGAAACTATTCTGGAGAGTATTTGCTCCGTAAAGGAGGAGAAAAGCTGCTGACAGCTCCTGCCTTGGGGAGACCAGCGCTTCAGCCTCCATAGCAGAGGATGGTTGTTACAAAGTGTGAATGTGCAGTTAAAAAAAAACGTACATCTTGAACTTCTTTGCCAAGAATAGTGATTGTCCTCTTAAAAGCTCTCTTTATTTTTTTTTCCCCCCCCTACTTCTGATGCGCCTTGTGCTGGAGGCGTGGCAGGAGAGTTACCTGTCACAGCGGACACAAAGCTTAATGCAGTAGAGGTGGTAGGGGAGGGAGATGACATTTTTTTTTTTCTCTTTAAATTAAATGCAAACGTGTTTGTTTAAATAGCATTGTTGACATTGGGATTGTCTGGTGTTAATTCTGGATCTGCTGGAGCTGATCCTGTACCTGCTTTTCTCCCCTTCGGTGAAGTGGTCAGCTTTAGCAGATTGCTTAGATTTTTATCTTTGGGGCAAAACAGATGATCCAGTTGGCTCTGCCGTCTTCAATGTGATACGCAAGAGGCTTGAAATCTATGTGTGCCACTTGCTGAACTCTCCTGGAAAAAAAACCCAACTCAGGCTTATTCTGATGAGGAAAAAGGTCATTGTGTCATGTTTGGTTGGCATCTAGGGTGTGCAGGGAAAGGTTGGGGCTACCAAGTAACCAAGACCCATGTTTCTTCTGAAACCTACCACTGACCATGGCAGAACCAATATGTCAATGACTGGGGGCAAGAAATGATGTGTAAGCATAATATCTGTAATAATGTCCTCATTTTGGGTGGGCTGTAGAGGAAGTTTGCAAACCTCCTTGTGTCTCCCTGCTATGTTTTAGGTGCTCATGAGCATGTTAGAGCCTCTTCCTTCTTGGGCTTTGTTTCAATCATTTCCACTTGATAGCTTGAGCGGGAGGAGAAAAGGGAAAATCCTGTATACTGGAAAGTTCAAGCTGTTTCTGCAAGAGCAAAGAGTAGCAAGGATGAGATTACTCTTAAATACACTCTGGCTGTAATGAAAGACTCGGTGATTTGTCGTTGCGTTTGTTCTCTGATCTGCTCTGTGTGCTCTGCTCCTTCCTCCGGTGATACCTGTGGATTCTGGCAGGGGGTTGATGCTCTGAGGGTGCCACTGTGTGTGCATTTTGCTCAACCTAAAGTAATGTTGGTAAGGGGAGGAAGCTTTGAAGATTAGGGATATTGGATCTCGCAAGATGCATAAGTTTGTAGCTCCTTAGCTCACTCCCTTTAAAAATAATAATGATAAAAATATATCAATAAAATTGCCAGATCTCCATTCTTCTCTTCTGACATTGACAGCAAAGAGTTAAGATGCTGCCATCTGTGTATAAAACCCTCAACACTTTCTGTGAGAACCTTGCTGTGCTGCCATGGGATAGATGTGCCTTGGTGTCATTTCTTCTGTAGAAGAGGTCTCTTGGGACAGGCAAAACAAGCTGCAGGGAGTTCAGTTGTGATAACATAAGTGAAGCCTTTGCATCCTTTCCAAGCAAGCGTGGGAGATCCCATTATTGTGCATCTTGTCTAGTTCCTGAAGTCTCTGAACCAAGGGACCAGGAACTGCGGAAGGTGATGGGGCAGCTGGTGGCATAGGGTTGGCATTTACCAGCTGAGGGTCACCTCAACTCTTTTGATCTTGCTACAGAAGAAAGCAAAACCGTTTCCACGTATGAAAGGGTGTCTGAGATATGTATGTTCTCCTCTGTGCTACTTTTCCTTAACAGGTGGTGTGACCTTAGTGGCACAACCTCTGAGTCTGTTCCTATCTAAAAGCCAAGCAGGCTTCTATTTTGGACACTTTTCCGTAGATAAATGTGGAGACAACGGCTCATGGCGGGGAGAGATTAAACCAGTGTTGTAAGCTTTAAACACATCCTGTGGCACCCAGCTGTGTTCTGACCTCTGCTGCAATAGTGGAATAGTCGGATTCGTTGGCCTTCCTCCAGCGCACGATGGGGAACTGCCTGTGCAAGGACTTTATAATGGGGCCTCAAGCAGCCTGTTTTGTGTTGGCTGGACGGAAGGCTGGGTTTACCCTGGGTCTGGTCTGCAGACAGCAGCGTAGTGTTGAGTTGTACTCATTATCTCGAAGTTGGGTGCAATCTAGCTATGTGCTGGCTGTGGACCACGTGGAGCTCTTTGCAGCTGTGACCAAACTGTCAGCAGGGTTATCTCCTGCCGTGTGGTTGAAGTGTCTCGGGCAAGACTGTTATGGCTGTCTATGAAGCTTAAGAGCTTAAGAAGAAACTTCCCTTGAACCCTATTGGGAAGGATGCCATGCTAGGGAGAGGCGCTGCTTACTGAGTAGCCCATCACCAAAGAACGGCTGGCTCTACCCCTCTCTGCTGTTTCCAAAACACGTGGCTGTATCTGTGAGTATTTCTTTGTGCCTGGTGGCCAACCACCAAGGTTGGCCTTGTCAAATTTGCAGATCTATTATAGTAAATAGCTTGGGTTTTCATGTGCAGGTTTGAAAAACAGCTTTGACGTGTCAGTCTAGTTAAGGAGAAAACCCAAGGGTTTTCAGGAACCTATGTTTACTTTGAGCTCAAGGAGATATTTAAGAGGGATCATGCTTACTTCCCCCTAAAAACTCAGCCACCTGTTGCAGAGAGGGCCCTTGAGCTTGGGTGTGCTGAGCAAGCTGCTTATGCTGGGTTCAAACCTGTGGGCTGAACAAGTGCAGGGTGGCGAAGATGTTTCTCCAGCTTGGGGGAGCAAAACCTTATTAAGCTGTGAAAAGAAACACGAACAGCCCGTTGAAAGACGGAGCTAGACGAGACAGGGAGCTGCCTCCGTGTTTTAGCTCTAGAGGGATGCTGTGAAGCCAAACAGATTGAGGACCGAAGCGTAGGTGGTGTGTGAAGAAGGCGCGTGCGTAATGTCGCCAGAATAGAAACGGGTGCGTGATGCCCCTGCGCTTATCCCTGCGGCTGGAAGCAGGTGGTATCAGCTGTTTGCGAAAAAAGGGGAGGTTTTAACAGGCTTGGGTCAGTCAATGCTAAATAGAACAAAAAAAGAGGAGAAAATGTGAAGTTCTTCAGGGCTTGGCAGAAGATTGAACAGCAAAAAACTCTGTTTGAAAATGCCTAGAATCCGAGCTGATTTTACAAGATATTAGTAATATTGGGATAGTGTGCTTTCTAGCCAGCGAAAATATTATCACCTTTTTTTTTCTTTTAAAAATACTACTGAAGAAGATCTAAGCTAAGGGTTAAAGACTTTTACTACCTAAAATCTCATAGGCTACTCGATAGATTGCAATTGCTATGCTGCTAAAGAGAGAAAAGGGCATTCTTGGAAAGCAGCATGATCCAAAACCCCAGCTTGCTGGAATACGTAGAATTGCTTAGAAAGCTAAAAGCTAATAACCAGGATTAAAGAGAAGATGGTGATTTACAGCAGTTTTTTTGGCCAACATTGCTAGCTTGAGGGGTTTATCCTGGAAAAGATGTTTCCATCCTGACCAGCCACACTCTTTGGGAGTTATATGTTGCTATAAACCTCAGGCTGTTTTAAAACTTGGTGAAATGATTAATTTCTCTAATGGAAACATCCATTTAGAAAGGGAGGAAAAAGGGAAAATAGTACATCCTCCCGAGTCCTCTTTCCAAGTCGCTTCCAAACACAGCGTGAGTAGTGGTCGTTTTTTCCCAGGGCACTGGGTTGTGCTTTCCCCAACCTCTCCAAAACTTCTTTCCTGCGTGGAAGCTGCCTGAACACTTCCTTGTTTCTCTACAGTGCTGTGATGCATGGGTCTGTCAAGGAAATAAAACACCTCTGGGCTTTCAAGTTCCTGAAAAGCTTTTTTTTTTTTTTGTTTTTTCCACGTTGGCTAGTAAAAAATAGCTTGGTCTATTTGCCTCCTGTGTTATCATAGTTTGGGTTCAGAGGGACCTTTCAAGGTTACCTAGTCCAACCTCCCTGCAGGGACATCTTCTACTAGATCAGGTAGCTCAGAGCCCTGTCCAACCTTGCCTTGAATATCTCCAGGGATGGGGCATCTCCCACCTCTGTGGGTAACCTAGGCCAGTGTCTCACCACCCTCATGATACTTTGAGATGGCATCACTCAGCGCTTGGATGTGCCTTGTTCATCACTGTTCTTGCACAATATAGTTGCCACCAGTGTGTCAGTGGCAGCTCTGGGCAGGAGGCAGCCTAGGACTGGTCCTGCTGGTGCAATGCGCAAGAGATTCCAGCTGTGTTTTCTGCTGAGCAGGACCATGTTCTCCCTTGGTTGATGAAATAAGGAAATAAAGGCTCACAAGCATGTGTCCAGCACTATAGGGCACCAGTGTTCCCAATTCATGCTCTAGAGGAGTTAAATGCTTTTGGGTGAGCTTCTCTTGTGTGTAAGTGCTCTTCCTATAAGTAAACTTGGCTTTGAGGACATGGATTCTGGCTACCTTGTAAGGGCAGATTTTGGGTGATGAGAGATAGATGCTCCTCTGAGCTCAAGTGGGTTTGTAAGCCTGGCTCTGATCGAGTGGTCTGCAGAATAGAAAGTGTTCTTCTAACTTGCTGTCAAGCAATTTCTGAGAACTTACTGGAATGATGGGCCTGGGTTTTGGGGCAGAGTCTTGCGTTCCTGGAAGAAAGTGATTTCTGTACATAAATATCAAATTATAAAATAAATAGTTCAGCTTGGGAGGGGCACTCAGGAGGTCATCTAGTCCAACCACTTGCTCAGGTTAGCTATGAAATCATCTGATGAGCAAGTTGATCAAATAACCCTGACAGCTGAATCTTCTAGGTTGCCAGAACCTGGTATTGATGTTGCAGGATGAGTAGGCTGGTTCCAAAAGCACTGCTAGATGAGCAGGAACCACCACAAGCCCACCCTGTATGACAGAGGAGTGTGAGCCAAGGTGTCTGTGTCTGCTGTGTTTTTTCACTGATAAACAATTCACAACAATTTTTTTTTAAAAAAATAGTGGTGTTCTTTGAATTGGCGAGAAAACGAGCTGTTTTCTACTAGTTGGTTAGATTTCTTTTGGCCTGCTTTGACACAAAAGTAGTAAAATCAGTGGTTCAGCCTGGGGATGGCAAGAATAACATGCAAAGTTTGATTCATGTCTCTCAATTGACACCTGTGGGCTTAGAAAAGCCAAGGAAGGTAACAAGTTTAACTCAATTAGCTTTAGTGGGTGCAGAGCTTAGAATGACTTTTTCATGAATTAGGCATCTTATGCCTCATCCACCCTTGGGGTTTCTTCATCAGCTTCTTGCTGATTTGAAGATGCATGTTTTTGTCTTTTTTCTCCTCAGCTTGCTTGGCTTTAGAGCTTCTAAAACTAGATTGATAGCTGAGCTGTGGTTTGACCATGTTGGAAGAGAGCAGACACTGCTTCAGGTGGTGTTTTGCAGTCATTCCTTTCGGTGCCTTTTCAGGAGCAGCAGTCACTGTCCAGTTAGGAGACACTTTAGGAGATACTTTAATTTGGGGGAGCTACATGGTTTGTTTTATCCCTCTGAAATGAGTGATTTTGGTAAGGCTGAGGTTGATAGAGATCTGGAAGATGTGCTAATAATGCCAGAATTCAGGTCAGAGAAGAAAGTGTTTCTTTCCCATTTTAACCCAGAAGGACTATTGCGTAACTGTTCTTAAGCCAGCTTAAAAGATTGCTGAGTTGGGGGGGGAAAACCCCTAGTCAAACATATTGTTGATAAGCCCACAGAATCAAAAAAAAAAAAAAAGGATCATGCTACTGGGAGTAAAGAAGGACCTGTTGGAGGTAACGGTCTGCTGGAGACTGACAGAGAAATTCAAGGGACTGTCAAATCAACCATGAGCCAGACTTGGTGTCGCATGTCAGCTGGACTGCAATCCTGATGTGAAGGTACCCGTGATGGTTTATAAACTGTGTTCTAGCTGGGAAAGTCTTCTAGTTCTGGCAAGCAGCATGGAAGCTCTTGTATCTCCCATGCCTTACCAAGACCACGATGCTTGCATCTCAGGGATGCAGGCGAAATGGGAGGTCTGAAACTTCTGCAGTGATCAACCAGGCTCAGCGTTCATGCCAGATGCCCCATTTTCAGTTAAAAATAGTTCTTAAGACATGCAGAAACAGTTAGATTGCCAGATTGGGGAACAAAGACATGAAGCACACTTGATTATTTTTTTTTCTCCCTATTTGTCTTTTTCTTTATTGTTGATAGATTAACCTGCTAACTAACTTGTTATGCCAGTGCAGGTCCTCCTGCCTCGTGCTTCCAATGAGCCCTTGAGGACTAGCAGGATCCTGGTCATTTTTATAAACTGAGTGATTGTGTCAGGCCTTATAAACACCTTATAAGGACTGGGAAAGTGATTGACTTCAGGAGTTTCTTACCCTGGAATGCTTTGAGGGGAAGGTTTGTTGGCTTGGAGAGTGCTTGAGGGGGATTTTCTGAACTTGGTACAAACAATGGTCTCCAAAAATTATTGTTCTTGTTGAATTTTTTTTTCCCCCCTGTTTCTCAGGTAGCTCTTCACCCTGTTAATGATGGGTATTTTATGTTACAACCTTGTGCAAATATGAATAAATGAATTCTTGCTAAATGCAGTCTTTGTGTTTTCCTGCTGCACAACTTCCCATCAGTGACCTGAAGTGTGAGTTGGGATTCTTCCTCCTCCTCTTCCTCACTGCTTAAATAGCTGCTTCTTTCCCTGTTACTCTGTACTTGCACCATCCGGCACAGCCACCCCGGTGTTTACACCTCTGACTTCCTAATTTCCTAATTCCATGTTCCTCTCCCCTTCTCCAGTCTGACCAGTTAGCCAGCTGAGAAATGCTCTCTGCAGCCTTCCACTGGATTCTCTCATATGGCAAAGAGAAAAATACTCTTCTTCTCTTTTCTACTCCCATAGATATTTCTCTGGTCTGGAAGTCACCATTTTTTTCAGGGGGAAAGAAACCCCTCTAGTTCTATAGTTTTAATTTTCTTTGCTTTTTGGCCAGCTCTTTTCCTTTGGAATGAAGAGTCTTGTGGCTTATCCAGTCTGGATATTGGTGGCTTTGAACTCAGGTGTGTTCATCTAGGGAATAGCAATTTTTATGTTGCTTTGCCTTGGAATTTCAGTGATAACGTAAGAACTGTTCCAACAAAAAGAAAGGTATGGCTGATGGGCTTTTTTGGTTTGTTTTTCTTTTTCTTGTTTGCTTTTAGTGCTTATAAAGCCTAATCCTGAAACTTCTTCCTGAATTCACGCTTGCAGAGATGCTGTTTTGGGTACTCGGTGTTTTCTCTTAATTTGAATATGCCAATATTTTTTTTTTCTGGACCTTTTTAGTATGTTCAAGAGGGTGGCAGAAAATGGCTTGGCCATCCATCTGACAGGTTATTTAATGTGAAGCGCTCTCAATGCTTTACTTTTTAACCAAAAAAAAAAAAAGTTGACCTAAGAGCAAAGGAGGTCTAGTTTCTTTGGGCCTTATTTCAAATCTTTCATCTTCCCACTCCCATCCTTTCATGTCTCCGGCTGTATGCGTTGACAAGTCTTTGACAGCGAGCTGGACTAGAAAGGCTCTTCTCTTGAGGGGGGGAGGTTCATTTGATCCTTTCCCATCTGGCAGCAACTTCTCTGGAGAGCTTGCCAATGCGTAACCACTTTGTGGGCTGGAAGAGGCTGGTGCTCCGGGGCATTGTTGCTTGGGGAGGGAAGGAAGGGTAGGGAAGAACAGGAACAGAGGCACTTATGCAATCACACTGTGTTTTCTTAGGAAAACAAGCTGAAAATAAAGATATTTTTAGCTATTGGCTAGTGTAAGGAAATCTGCCTGTTTTCTGCAGAGAGTAGCTTCCCTCTGTGTTCCTGTCGAGACAGGCTCTTAATCTGAATTGACTGAAGATGAAAAGCCAAAGTGGCTTACTAGAAGTGAAGTGAAGGAGGCTGAATCGAAATCCATTTAATCCTGGAAATGCTGCGTTTGTATACAGCTGGCTTGCCCTTTCAAGTTACATGGGCTAATTTTTCTGGGAACCTCTTAATAAATAAACCCTGGTGGAGGCATGGGTGTGTGTGAGAATAATAATAATAAAAAAAATGCTTTTCTGTACGAGTTCAGTGATCCAGAAAGCCCTTCTCTGCTTTCCTGGGATACGGCTGCTTTTTGGGCTGTATTCCAGATGTATGAGGTGCCTGACCCACCTGGGTGGGTGCTTTGGTCTTCAGAGCAAGTGTAGCCTTGAAGACTGGCACGTGTTTCTCCTGCGCCCTTCATGCTTGTGTAAGGCTGGCTCGTCAAAAGATGTGCAGGAAGCATCTTTATATTTTTTTTTCTTGTCTGGTGCTGAAAGATCCTCCTTGAGCAGTGCCCTCGTCTTTGTGGTGACATCTATGTCTTTCTAGGTAGAAAAGGAAAGGTCATCTTGTTGAATGAACGCGTGTTCCCCATGGTCAGTTCTTACTAGCACTGACTGAATGTTTGCATAACTGATCTTTAGCCTGTGATGCCGAACGCTCTGCCCTGCTGAAAATCTGCTGGGTATTTTTCATTTTCTTTTCGCTACTGCTATGTTGCAGAGCTACTTCAGAAAAATGAACTTTCAGCCTCTCCTTTTTCTGAGGCCTTTTTCCTAGAAAGCTTAGTGCTTTACAGGGAAGGGAAGAGAAATACTGGTGGTGTTGCATCCTGGCCTCTGGGCTCCTGTGGGACTTGCTGCTTAACTGCTCCAGATGTTCAGATAAGCTGCTCTGGGCTGGAAGCAATTCCCGCCAAACTACGTAGCTACATATTAATGGACCACTCAGGGTCTTGCCTCGAAACCATGTTCGCTATAGTGTGAGGCTGAGGATCACAAGCAACGACCTAAATGGGCATTAGCGCTTTGAAGCACACCAGATGGCTTTTGTGCCAGCATCCCGGACCCCGTGGATCATCGTAATCTGGCCATGGTTTGCTCTGGGTATCTTTGGCTGACATCAACCACATACTGGTTGTGAACCAGTAGGGAACCAAGGGGAAGGATGTAGAACCGGCTGTAAGGCTGGGCAGCAATGCTCAGAGTTTCCCAAGCTACAGGGTAACCCTAGTCTTCATGACTTACGGTCTACCCAAAGAACTCCTGTAGAGTTTCACTGGACGTGGGGTGGAGGGAAGCCAGCTGCCTTGCTGGGAAGGCAGTTTGCTGCAGATGTCATTGTTTCACTCTAACAATGATTGTCTTGAGTATGCCAGGTTGCTCGTCACAGTGGTAACTGTCTGGGAGGGTGTCGGTGATGCAGGGGAGGGTGCTGGAAAGGACTGGGTTAATGCTTGTTGTAGTAAAAGTCCTCAAGAATGATTGAAAGCACTTTGACTAATAGGCCTTGGATTTGCATCAGTAAATGAGTTTGTGAATCCCTCATGACTGGTCCTTTCCGTAAGGAAAACAAGATAGTAGCTGATGTAACTGGCAGATGGAGTTTTGTTGTGGGTTTTTTTCTTTTTTGTTTTTATTAGAACAGGACTCTCCGGGCATGGGTTAGAAATGACTGTGAATCTCCTCTTGTAACTTTGGGAGTCACCCTATGGATGGAGGGGCGGTTTCCTTCCTGACTTCACCCTCACTCCTCTTGCCTTGATGTGTCATTTCTAATGTCGGAGTCGGAATGACCTTGACCAGCCTTTCGAGATGCTCTTTGGAAAGCGAGGAGCGTTTGAGAATGTTGCAACCGCTTGCCAAGTCAATTGAGAAAATTCCCTCCTGAAAGATTTATGCTGCTGCAAACAGTAAAATCACTTTGTCCTTATTCATATCTCCCTAAAGATCAACTCCCAGGTTTTGACAGAATACACGCATCAGCAGTCAAGAAAATATTTACCTGGCGTTTGAGTAACTGTGCGATGGCGTGGTTGTAACCTGTCTTTCCTTACCCACTTGTTTCTTTAGATGCAATTTTCATTCACTGTGCAATGTCTAGGTTGAGCTTATAAATCCTCTGGGAGGGAAAGTGTCACGTCTGTCTCCTTGTATTGAACAGACTGATTTATACAGAACTGGAAAGAATTCAGTAATAACTGGAAAGAAGCTTTAGGAACGCAAGGCAAACCCATGCTTTATTGAGCATCTTTGAAACAGCAGAGGGGTAAACTGGATGTTAGCCTTTGCTCTGCCAGAAGCCAAAATATTAAAATAGAGATGGAGGGGGAGAGTGGGGTGTGTGAATGTCTCATTTTTCTGATATTGTTTTGATTTCCATGTCTTTCAAGTGAGCAGAAAGCTGTAGTGGAGGCGATGAAATGGAAACAGCCAGTTGGGCGACTCTGCCCTGGCCACTCGTCAGAAGGGGATTATTTTATCACAGACTTGGAATAACTGTGGGGGGGCAACCTGCTAAATTTGGAGTCGCTTTGAGAAAGTGTTCCAGCATGTGCTGTAGATGCTTGCTTGAAAAACCTGCGTGTCGTTCAGGAAGTCGAGGCTCCTATAGGGGCTGTCACTCTGTATTTTGTTTAATCTGGGATCTATTGACTCCCGGGGATGGGAGGGGACCTCAAGGAGGGGTCTGCTCCATCTCGCCCCCCTCAAAGCAGGGTCAGTGCTGAGCTCCGGCCAGCTGGCTCAGAGCTTTGTCCAGGCAGGTCTTGAAAACCTCCAGAGATGGACCTTGTGCAACCTTTCAGAGACCCCTCTAGCACCGAGAGCCTTCCTGAGTCAGAAGTGGTATCTTCAGGTTTGAGAGATGTAGTGCGTGTGTCTGCCGTGAACCTTTCAAGTGGCTTTCAGAGCTCACGTCACACCTGGCATTCCCAGGCATGAGGCAGCAGCTGCCATGGTTTCTTCATATCGCATGCATTCGTGTACCTGTTTTTGCTGAGAACTTTGGTATTTCCCACCCCATGTCTATATTGGAAAGATCGGTCAACAATCCTTCTGTACCCCTCTCCTCATCCAGGCCGACTTTGCTTGTGGAACTCTCCTGGGCTTCATCAGTTCGCCCGTGGCTTATTGGAGTGCTCTATCCAAAAGTGAATACCTGTAAGGCCTTTCCAGTGTCAGATGGTCTGTCGTGATTGCTCCAAATCAGTCCAGTTGCAATGAGAAGGAAACCAAGCGCTAGAGCCAGAAGCTCTCTAAAACTGGGAGATGGCGTTGACTTCTTGTGAGTCACGTCACCAGTTCCTGCTGACTGTCTTCTCTCTTGGTTACTTTGGCCACAGCACAACCAGCGTGTTTGTAGTGGGAAGGAGTCTGTTGTGTGATTAGAGTCTTATCAAATTAATTGACGTGCTCTTAGTGGAGGGGAAGCCAAACCAGTACCTGGCTTGTAGAACAAGGGAGCTACAGCTAAGCGCTACGGAGCAGTGAATGTTTGCTTTGGAAATGGAAGCAGAAATGGCATCTTGGAATACATGGCATGAATAGGTCTTGTGCGTGCAGGTCTTGTTGCCGATGTGATCGGTGAGGGCATTTCGGTGCTGTGCTGCACGTGTTGGTTGCGTGCAGAATGGGAGGTGAGGAGCAGCAAGTCTGTGAAAGCAAATTTGCTCCTTCACTAATTTAGCTTCTCTGCAGCTTAGAACACTTTTTTTTTGGTTGTTTTTGAAGAATGTTTCTTGCAGCCGTATGGAAGGAATCAATCATAGGAAATAAAGAGCTTGTAATCCATTTAACTAGGACTTTCCACCTTTCATTAAGCCAGAGACGTTCATGCTTAATTCTCTGGGTAGCAGTTGCACAGCAGACGTGCAGAGTATTG
Source organism: Chionis minor (assembly GCA_013398295.1). Taxonomy (NCBI): domain Eukaryota; kingdom Metazoa; phylum Chordata; class Aves; order Charadriiformes; family Chionidae; genus Chionis; species Chionis minor. The sequence continues at coordinate 242,918 of VZSF01009523.1, read as the reverse complement.
ATTGTAAAATGAGTCTTGCTGGTGTCGTGTCCCGTCCCCCCCCTTGCTGTTTCAATTAAAGTGCGTGCAGTGGGTGTGGAGGCATTTTGCTCATTCTCAGATGAGTGTCGTTGGCATGGTTTGTGCTGTTCTCTTCTTTTCCTGCTGGCATGAACTGAATTTTCAGCAGTGCAGCAGGGAAGGTGTCTTAGGGAAAGCAGACAACAAGCCCCCACAGCAATGTGTTGGACAGATGTCGTCTTTAGCTGCTAACACCTTTCAGAGAAGATTAAACTGGCCCTTGGAGGGGCCAGCTAATAAAATTCACGTGTGATTACGGTGAGCTCTTCAGGGGTGTGTGTAGCACAAGGTAATCACAGAGAGGGGAGAAAGGCTTGTCTGTAAAGGAAACTGCTTGTCAGGGTGTGCATGTTTGAAACCAGTTCTGTTTCCACTCAAGTCCTCAGCAAAAACACGTGCTGAAAATGGATAAGGCTTGATGTAAACTTGTGTTTTGCAGCGTAGTGAAGATGGCAAAACTCCTGGAGTCTGTGGAGAGGAAAAATATTATGCTGTCTCTTTAATTTCTTAAGTATATTTTAATTCCTTGTCTGTGCTTGGGCCTCTTTAGAGTTTTTTTCAGCATCTAGCTGTGCTTTCCAAGCTCTTGTTGTCTTCTTCCACTGATGGCTTTTCCTCTCTTCTCTCGTCTTGGCTGTCTCTGTGCTCAGGTTGAACATGGGGTGTCCTAGTCAGGACGCAGCCTCCCTCCCCTTCCAACTTCTCCCAAGCCTCTTCGGTGCTTTCCTGATGTGTCTCTTTGGTTTTTGTGGCTCAGATACCTCCTCTGCCAAGATCAACAGCCGCTCCTGGTGCTGTCTGGGTCCTTGTTGTTGTCTCACCCCAGCTTAAATGTTGAGCTGTTATTTTTTTAATGTTTGCTTGGTTGGGCTTTTTGTATGGTTTTTTTGTTTGTTTTTAACTGTTGAACTGCTGTGTTTTTGTGCTGGTCTGAATATTTCTGGCATGCTGTCCTGGGGTGACTCCACCAGGCATGGTGCCAAGGCAGGGCTCACCACTGCTCCAGAGTGATGTGCTGTGATGACTTTTAGTGTGTCTTCCTCCCTGGCAGAGCTGATGGTCCCAGACCGGACGTGGACTGGAGCTGCTGTGCCAGTATGTGTCTGGGGAAGTCAGAGGCGCTTGTGTGCGTTTAGGATGGTGCCCAGCAAAAGCTCTCTGCACCCAGCCTCTTCTGTGGCTGGTGCTGGCTGTAACCCAGAGGTTCCTCCCTGTGGTTTCTCCACTGTTTACCACCAGTGGCATAAACAGCGGACTGTTGTAACATGGAAACTCCCGGCTGCCTCCTGGGACGCCCCCTCCCTCATCCCAAAGAACGTTGTCCCCACAGGCTGGAATGCTACTTGAATGCAGGAAAACCTTAGCAAAGTCACTGGCATCTCTTCTGGTTGATCTGGCTAAGGATTTCGGAGCCCTCATCAAGAGCAGCACTAGGATGTTATGGTCATAGAATCACAGGATGGTTTAGGTTGGAAGGGACCGTAAAGACCATCCAGTCCAACCCCCTGCCCTGGGCAGGGACACCTCCCACTAGACCAGGTTGCTCCAAGCCCCACCCAACCTGGCCTTGAACCTCCAGGGATGGGGCAGCCACAGCTTCTCTGGGCAACCTGGGCCACTGTCTCACCACCCTCAGAGTGAAAAATTTCTTCCTGATATCTAACCTAAATCTCCCCTCTTCCATGTTGAAGCCATTACCCCTCGTCTTATCACTCCTTTGATTTAACTCATCAGCACCTCCTGATGCCTGACTGAACTTTTTATTGTGCCAAGCCCATCTTTCTGAAGGACAAAAGAGCACGCTGTGACATCTTGTTATTTGGTCCTCCTGGAATGCCCCCAAGCAGCTCCTTCAAGGCCGTACTGGCGAGGCCCTCTTGGAAAGCCTAGTTGGCTTTTTCTTGGACAGCAAAACAAACTTGGTGTCTGCTAAATTCCAATTAACGGAGTGTTGGCTCAGTGGGGTGGGTGTATATTCTCTCAGTGTAAAGATAATGCTGAGGTTGGGCTGCACATAACACTGTTTGCATTTCTAATTGTGGTCAGTGACCCTGCTGCAAGACCGAGACTCTTGGCTTTTCTAGGCTAGAAGGCACTATATAAAGGAAATGTGCTTATAAGGCTAACGAACTCATTGGCATGGGAATTTGGGGTGTTGCTGTTTAGGATTTGTCTCTATCAGTCTTTCTTCTACTTTTTTAACTCCCTTTCAGCTTTACTTATGACTGAATTCATTGTTATCCCATTGCTGTAACAGAAATCTTTCTGTGCCTGCTGAACACTAGTCTGTCTTGCCTGACTTGTCAAGTGCGGGAGATGGCCTCCTATGGGCACCCCAACTTGGGCTTCCCCCATGGCATAGACTCAGAGAGATGGAAGCAGACTTTTGGCAGATCCACCAGCTACCCTGAGGTGGGATCAGCTCTATCCATGTCATTTAATGTATTTTTCTATCTTGCTTGGGTACTTTTGACTTTCCCCCCAACCGTCTGTCTCTGGAGTGGCTAACAGTTGACTTTGTCTGCTGGGAAGAATGGGGTTTTACACCTCTTGGGCTGCTTAAAACTTCTCTTTGTTATTTCTAAAAGCCAAGAACCTCATTAGACTTGCAGATGTGAGCAATTCATGAGTTGCTGCCCTTTTCTCCACCAGTGCACAGAGGAACAAACTCTTTTCATACTTGGATTGCCAGGAGGTCTTTGGCAGAGGGGACCAAAAGTATCTTGTGTTTCTTCTAAATGAAAAGTCCTCATGTCCCAGCTGTGTTTTGCCTACTTCTTCCAGTAACTTCAGAACCTGTTTGTGGTTTCACCTGATTTTTTAGATGTATTTGTTTATTTTAAAGAATAGTGGAGGTGTGGGAGATAGGGCTCTCAGGGCTTGTTAAAAAAAAAAAAAAAGAGTAGCATAGAGGAGATGAGCCAAAGGAGGCAAAAGGGAAGCTGTATTTTGAGGTCTTCCTTGGTGAGCCACAGAGGTTTATTGCACAGGAACTACCCCCATGGCAGGAAAAGCTTTCTCCTGCGTTCATGTTTTTGGCTGCTCAGCTCTCGCCATGAAGCAGAAGCTTGGGAAGATGGTGTCTGCTGCATTAGCCTGCTCGCAGAGCTGTTGTACTTTAGAAGATCAACCATTAAACTCCAAAGCAAGCAATATGTACTCTCTGGATTTTTCCAACTAGGGAAGCCTGGAAGATGTTGGATGCCTTATCACCTGATTATTTCGTAGTCTGAAGTGTCTTTAGTCTCCTTTGTGCAGAAATCTTTGGTCTGCATTACTTCTTGTTTCTCTGATTCTGGAGGTGTGTCTAGGCAAGACAACATCCCAGGTAAACGTGTCAAGTGTCCTCACCACTCTTCTGTCTACACCCAACTTTTTGTTGGCTTTCTGATTTCTGATCATGAAGGAGAACATGCGAACTTGTTGGACTGGTTTCCAGTGAAAAGTCACTTTAGAAACCAGGCGGTCACAGCTTATGGGGCTCATTAGATGTATTTGTCGGCTCTCATCTGTTAGCAGCTCTGGAGACCTCTTTATTTGGTCTAGTAGGAGGTGTTCTTGCCCATGGTAGAGGGGTTGGAACTAGATGATCTTTAAGGTCCCTTCCAACCTAAACCATTCTATAGTTCTATGATGTTAGGGTTCCATTTCTGTATGTCTAAGTGGAATCTGAACTGACTATGAACTGGATTATTTGAGCCTTGTCCATCCCTAGTGATCTTTGCCAAGACAAAGAAAGTAGCTTCATCTTTGTCTTGGACATCATAGTGGGCACCTGGGGTTATTGCAGAACTTTATTCCTGATCTCTTTTGAGGATGTACAGATGCAAACTGCTATTTGGGTAGAAATTAAACTAATTGGGAAATTCTCTTCCTAAGAATGTTTGCCACACACTGTGATCCATCTCCTTGAGGGCATGCTTATAGGGGAGGACTCTGCCGTGATTTGCCAGTGTGGGTACAATCTGAAATCAGGCAAGGTGTGACCACCAGCAGTGACATCACCAAAAGAAATGCAGTAGTCTTACTAATATTAAAAAGATCTGTATGACTGATAGTGGTTGCTTCTTAGCTTGGGGGGGCGGGGGGGAGAGAACTGGGCTCTCTCAATGGATTTGCAGTAGTTACTGGATTTTCAGAGCTATCCTGAGGTGTTAACTTGCAAGGTTTTGCTGCAAAGGCTTCTGCAGAAAGCAGAGATTGCATTTGGTTATTGCTCTGCACGAAGTTTGTACAGGTTTTTCCGGTGTCCTGTTCCGCTGCTTCAACCCTTTTTAAAATGCTAGGCACCCAATGTGCCCTTAGTTTGTGGAAAACGTTAAGAAGCTCGATTGTGGAGGGTGTTAGTACGTTCTGTGCTTATTTATTTAGTGAGATTAAAGTCTAAGTTTTTCTTTTGTAATCCCTTTGAAGTGTTTATCTTTTGAAGTCTGAATTCTCATTAACTGGAAGTGTACAACCCCCAAACCTACATGCTGCCCTAGTTTCAAAGCGTTAATTTTCTTAAAAATTTAAGAACAATAAACAACAGGTCAAACCCATAGGGGCTACACGTCAGCCAGATCCTGACTATTTGGGTCATCACTTGCCACTTTGTGCATCAAAGTGGCTCTGCAGGCTGTCTCCCTGGATTGGGATGTAGTCATAGGGTTTTGGCATTAGGGAGACAGGGATGTACAGGTGTGTGGGTTGGGGCAGTCCCAACCTCAAATATAGGCTGGATGGAGAATGGCTGGAGAGCAGCCCTGAGGTGAGGGACTTAAGAGCTGTTGGTGGATGAGATGCTCAACATGAGCCATCAATATGTGCTGACAGCCCAGAAATCCCCTGTCCCCTGGGCTGCATCCCCACAGCGGGGGCAGCAGGGCAGGGGGGGGATTCTGCCCCTCTGCTCCGCTCGGGGGAGACCCCCCTGCAATGCTGACTCCAGCTTTGGAGCCCTCAATGTAAGGACATGGAGCTGTTGGAGCGGGGCCAGAGGAGGCCCCGGAGATGCCGGGAGGGCTGGAGCCCCTCTGCTGGGAGGACAGGCTGGGAGAGCTGGGGGGGTTCAACCTGGAGAACAGAAGGTTCCAGGTAGACCTTAGAGCCCCTTCCAATCCCCAAAGGGGCTCCAGGCAAGCTGGGCAGGGACTCGGGATCAGGGAGTGGAGCCACAGGATGAGGCGGAATGGGTTTACACTGAAAGAGGGCAGATTTAGATGCGATATTAGGGAGAAATTCTTTCCAGTGAGGGTGGTGAAACTCTGGCCCAGGTTGCCCTGAGAAGCTGTGGCTGCCCCATCCCTGGTGGTTCAAGTTCAGGTTGGATGGGGCTTTGAAAAGCCTGGTCTGGTGGGAGGTTTCCCTGCCCAGGGCAGGGGCTTGGACTAGATGATCATTAAGGTCCCTTCCAACCCGAACCATTCTGTGATTCTATGTTGCCCTTCACAGACATAAGAATTCTGACAGATCAAAATATGGCCTGTAGTCCTCTCTTTCATTTTTTTTTTTAATTTTCCCTCTTATTTTCTGTCACTGGTGCAGCAGCACTTGGCTTTTAGGAAAAGGGTGTTTTGTTGTTGTGTGCTTTCTTGCCTCAATTCTCATTGAAAAGATCACTTGTATATACCTGTGTCCATGGCCAGGAGCACTTTGCTGCAGATTATCTTTTTTGTTGTTGTTTGCCATAGGAAATTTTTAGATGGCAACTGGCATTTTAACATATCTGCTGCTTTTATTTGTGCAGGGACTCTTCAGTCTTATCTATATAAAACAATGTTTGTATTTGGGAAAAGTGGGTGGGAGACCTCTAACCAAACCCAATTTCCAGAGCAGGGCATAAACAATGTGTTTCTTGGAAAGAGTAACCCCACTTGGGTCATCAAGAGGTCTTCAGTGATCAGGGGGGTCATCACAGTTGTTACTTAGGTACCTTCCACCACCAAAATGCATCATCTGAGGCTGTTTATGGCTTTGGGGTGTTCTCTTGCTATTCCTGCCTTGAAATTAAATCTTGATCTTGCAAGTTGAGATGTTCTGGGTCTGGGCCAATGGAATGTGGAAAGTACTGCTCAGTGTGTGCATATACATTTCCTCCTGTGGGAACGGCTGCGGCAAACATCCCTCTAAGAGTTGCTTTGTTATTAAACAGATGGGAATATTGTCCCTCTTCCATTTCCATGTCGAGGAAAGTGAAATTGCATTGCTTTGGTTCAGACGAGTTCAGTATATTAAAGAAAAGATTGCTATGAAAACCACGAAGAGTCTGTGAAAGTCACAAGAATTTAGATCCGTTCCTTCTAATGTTTTAAATAGTTTCAGTCCTGTCTGGGCAACTGAAGGGTTTTCTGTTTTGCACATAAGACTGGAAGGTTTGCTCTGGAAGAGCTTAACTCCTATTGTTTAGAAAGTATTTAAGGGAAATCAGGATTTTCCAGTAGAATTAAGGAAACAATTGACAAGAAGGCTTCTTACAAGAATATCAATAGGGATAACTGGTTATCAGTGATGTTCTCACCTAATTAGTATAGGTAATTATTTGCTTAACAAGGTTTTAAGTGTAACTAGCCTAATAGCAATTTTAATAAGAGATGGAGATGTTGAAATTATACAGAGATTCTTGGTAAACAGTGATCCTATGAGTCACCAATGAGAGGAAAAACATTTCTTTTCATGTGGAAACTAGTAGAATCTGTCAAAACTCTTTTAAAATGGGTTAGCTAAAAAAAAAAATCTCAAACAGCCTTGGAATCTACATTTCCTGCATTTATTTGTGTTGCAAGTGGGGCAAGTTTCCTTGAGCCTGATTTTTTGAGAGATTGCACCATGTGTGCTTGGGGCTTTTGAGCCTCCTACTGCTGTGATGGCCTTTTGGCCTCGCCACATACAGAGGGAGCACATGGAGGTATGGCTGTGACGGTGATGGCATTTCTCTGCTGTCCCCCACACTCTCCAAACAAATCTGCCTCTGAAACCATGGGAGCCTCTTCATGGAAAGCCTACGCTTTCCCTTCGCTAGGTCTTTCCAGCCACATCTTGACAGATGGAGGTGTTGTAGAAGACCACGGGTGTCCTCTTCCACAAGTGCTTGGGTTTGTGCGCTCCACCATCTCCTTAGACTTCAGGATTTATAAGCATGGATCAAAGTTTTTTGGCTATATTTTGGTTCTTTCTTGGATGTGCTGATCAAATTTAGGAACCCTTGGCAAGCTCCAGCAAGAAGTCCCGTGCTTATCATGCTGAACCAGCCTAAGTGTTTGGAAGAAGGCTGGAGAAGGCAGGTCAAGGTAAGGCAGGCAGGAACCCATAGCTCTCCTGAAGAACCCTGACCAAACTAGGCGGTTATTCAGAATAGCGGTGTCGGTGGCGTTGCCGGATGTGCGGTAAGCTGCTTGTCTCTGGGCGATTAAAAGATTTGTCCCGAGATGCTGAATGAGATCAGTGTGACCCGTGTGAAACTGGGTTGGTAGAAAAACATCTTGAAGGGGATTAGAGGGGAGGGCTTGGACGGTACCAAGACTTGGGAAAAGGTTAGATGCTTCCATGGCTTCGTTCACATTGTTTACTCCGTGCGCTTTGGGACTCGTGCTGTTGCTCCTCCCTTTGCTAAAATGATCACACTGAGATGGTTTAACAATTAATCCAGATTGCTTTGTTCCCTCTCCACTCCAGGTATTGCTCCAAGGCTATAGGGATGGAGGAGTTAACTCAGAGAGACAAAAATCCAAATTTTTAGGCCAGATCTCCCCAGAGAGCTTCCCTTTTAAATTTGCAACTTGAATTCTCTCTCACCTTTGTTCTTTTTTTCTTTTTTTTTTTTTCTCCAAAGCTGTTTGGAAAGGAATAATATGTCGCAGGCTGTAACAGATACCTATAGTCCAGTATCTCAGGAATGCAATGAGTGCTAATTAGGCATCCTGGAGCCTTCAGAAAATGCTCCTGCTATGTTTGCAGATGGATTCTACCCTGCTCCCCCTTTTTTGGGCAAGCTGACTGGCAAACACGGTTAGTCAGCTCGAAGAAGTTTTGTAGCCTTTGGCAGATGATGCATTTTTTAAAGTTGATAGCTTGTGTGGGTTTCTGTTTTCGATTTTATTTCCCCCCCTTCTGGTGCGCGTTGCTGAATTTGAATAATTAATGTGCGTTGTCTTGCTTCCTGTTTTCATTTCTGTATGTAATGCTAACCGGCAGAGGTTTGAATCATTCATAGCCTGCTTTCTCCACCTCAAAGCTGTAGATGTCATGGGAACAGTGATTGTAAGGTATGGACTTTCTGCTTCTCTCCATTAAAATCCATTTCTGGAAGCAGGAGAAGTAAGTATTCAGTCCATGATCTTGGCCAAGCAAGGATGTCTGGACAGATGGTATCAGTGGGGTTTCTCTCGAGCAGCATCTTGCTGTGCTTCAGTCTCTTCCTGCATCTCCTGTTACTGCTCAGGTGTCTGTGTGCCGTGGGGAGGATAGGTGTGATGTGTTCAGCGTTTCCCTTTCTGTTGTGGGCTTCTATGCATTGTCTTGTGACATTCATGGAGAAGAGGAAATAATTTCCGGCTTGTAGGTTGTGCCTCCTGCAATTCAACTGCATTTAAGAATGTTTTTTTTTTTTTTAAA